>CATIWJ010008471.1:0-20557 GCA_949640765.1 Croton laevigatus | reverse complement strand
GTTACTAGAAGGAGTCAAATACGATTGGAGTAAAGTGCATATATAAAAACATGAAGTCTGCAAGTGGGATGTATCACTGGAGTGCTAAGTAGTTATGGAAGCTTTGGATGGATGATTTTACGTAATTGCTTTGTAATGTATAAATTGCTTAGGAAGAATGTAAAGACTCAAACAATCATTCAATCAAACAACTATCAAATCAAATCAAATCAAATTTATTCAAACTCCCAGTACAAAATACAGACTACAATTGTCTATTTGTATCTCCCAATTTACAAGTTCAATTCTATTTCATATTTGTTGGATTAAAAGCATTTAAAGGTGTATTTAAATTAACTTCCATTACAATCACTTATCTCTATCGACTTTTAAGTTCAAAATAAAATTTTTGCATTTATCTTATTTCTAATCCATCAAAGTTGCTAGCCAGTCAAAGATTCAAATTGCCAATAAACTATTAAAAATAATTGCCACATAACAGAAAATGAAAATTTGTTTCACCTTTAATATAATTATATTGAAATTATAAAAAAAAAATTGATATACTAATTTATAGAATTTTCAATGTGCCACATCATATCAATTATTTATTTATTTATTTTGAAAATGAATTTTTTAGTTTTTATATATTAGAATAATTTTTTTTTGAAAATTTATATTAGAATAAATATATAAAGTACAAAACTAATCATCATTAAATGTCACAGCTTGAATTGATTAATGATTGAAACGAATAAACAATTGTATATACTTTATAAACACAATTGAAATAGACAACTCGAAATTTGATTAATGATTGAAAAAAATAAACAATTGTATATGCTTTATAAACACAATTGAAATAGACAGCTTGAAATTGTAACAAATGCATGGTTTAGTTCAAAAATACAATGGTCCCGGCGGGGCTCGAACCCGCGACCTTCGGCTCATAAGACCAACGCTCTAACCAACTGAGCTACGGGACCACACGTTGAGTAACATTATAAGATTATATAAGTCAATTTAAACTATTTTGCGCAAATTTTTTACATTATTTATCCGAATAAGCACTAAATTAAAAGTCCAATCCAAATAAAACAATTAATTGATGTAAAATTTTTTAAATTTCATTGTATTTTAAAAATTGATGTATATTTAATGAATTATTTCTAGTGTAATTTTTTTTTACAATGAATAAGTAATAAATAAAAGGAAAAAAAAAATACACATTTGATTGAAAAAGAAAAACATTTGGAAAGAGAATTTTCCAGCTTTCCAACCGAATATGATCATATGTGAATACAAACCAAATTTTATAATGAGAAAGAAAATAACTTTTTAAATTTCATTCCAATCAATTTAAATTATGAGAATTAATGAATTGTGTTATTCTTAACTCGCTTCATTTGTAAGAAACTTATCCATATTGTCAATAAGTAGAAAAGAGGATCAAAATTTGTCAACCTTAGCTATTCAGGTATAAGCCTTACCCTCCTTTACTCCTCAAATCTCCAATCTTCTTACCCCTTAAATTGGGGTATAAACAGAGGTAAGAATGGTAAGCTAGAATCTTTCTAAATATCATTAATTTTCAAATGTATCCTTTGTTATTCTTTTTTACGGTCCTTCCTTATGCCATCCAAACATATAGGGTAAAAAAATAATATTATATATATTTGGTATTTAGAAAAATAGCATATATTTTACTATGTAAAAAAAATGTGTTATTTATTTAAAATTAAACTTTATATTTTGCTATTTACTACGATTACTACTTATGATTTTATAGATAGAAGCCTAATAAAGAAAACAGAATTATGAAGTTTAAGTCAATAGATTGCACCCTAAACAGTCTCATAGTAAGTATAATATTCTCCGAATAATAGGAAAACACTTGTCTAGACGGGATCATGAGATTGCCTATGGATCAAATGACTAATATATTTTTGTTTTTTCTACTTTATCCTTTTTTTTTCCAATGTTACATTGTTTGATTCATTTCTAATACGGACTTTGGATCAACCCCAACCAAAAAAGCCTTGAAAGTTACTCAAATGATAACATGAAAATCGTTATCTTTCAAGTCTAGGAGAAAGATATCGCTTTCGGTAAAAATAGACAGAGATCGCTGAAACCCTAAAAAGCGACAGAGGCAATGGAGGGTGTGAATGAGATGTCCGTTGAATGTTGGGGTGCTCTCCTCCGGCTGGATCTGAAAAATTACGATTTCGATCCCTCGTTTTCTTCCGGAGAACGGCCACCGACAGCACGTGTTGTAAAAAGATATCCAGAAGAGATGTATCCGAGTAGGTATGGTGTTTTCAAATGGGGATCCGATATGTATTTGCTGGGCGGTCGGAAAGCATCACCTGAAGTCCTAGAACTCGATGCAAGCTTTAAGGAAACAAGATACTCCTTTGCATCTGCCAAAACCGACGGGAAGATATATGCTCTCCGACGTGCTCCAAACTCTGATGAGTCAATGTTGGAGTGTTTTGATATTTCTTCTGAAGTTTCTGATTACAAGGTACTAGATCTACCCACTAGCCTTTTCATAAAAATAAAAAATCTACCCTTTAGCACTAGCGATGATGATGAAGTACGGGTTCATTTTGTTCTTGGCCATAAGGTGTATTTTTTCACAGAATCATGTAATCTTTACTACTATGATACCAAGGAATCATGTTGGTTTAGAGAGAAGAACATGTTTAAGTATTGTTCTGATTTCGGTCATGATATTTTAAATTTTTTTCCTTGGTTGGTTCCTGGGTGGGGAAGGAATGTTGGGGCAGATGTCATGCTTTCTTTTCAGGAAGACCAGCAATATGATCCCTATCCTGGTTTAGGTTATAATGTAGAATTGTTTGCACACCTCTACTCAAGTGATGGGTGTCTTTTGGCGTACCAAAAACTCCCCAATGTATTTTGTGCGAAGCTATTTTCACCTGCGGGTTGGATTGGGCATTGTTTGATTGCGATGGAGGATTACAAATTCTGTGCTATAATGGTAGGATACACACCTGAGATTGATGCTTTGTGCCGTCCGCACCCAGCAGGGTGTGGGATTCCACTTATGGCTCTTGCTCTGTCTTTCTTTAGAGTAACAAAATTGCGTAATGCTCATGTACTCGAGGACAAAGCAGCATATAGGCATCTTCTTTATGATGCTTGTCCAGGTACCATCCCTCTCATGGAAGTAGAAGACAGGTTCCTCGAGCTCGAGATTGAGAAGCAATACATCTTCCTGACAGAAAATAGCGAACTCTTTATTCCTCGTGGGGCATCATTTGCCTAACTCTCATGATCTGTACTCTTTCTACTGCACTTTACCTTAGGAGTAGTTACTTTGTAGATTTGGATTTCGATTGTGTTATGCATATAAATATTTGGGCAGTTATTTTGCTGTTGGCTTGGCACTGGATCTGCAGAAGGCTAGGGGCTGGGATAAGTGCATAAATGTGGGTGATTCCAAGGATGTTTTTGACGCGAACATAGGAGTTGGAGTCAAGCACTGGATATTTGCCTACTACTTTTAATTATGTTCTTCGGAAATGTAATGTTTTGGCACTTTCTCTACCCAGGAAAGGTTTAGAACCTAGCTTCTTTTATAAATAGGTATGAACTATTATGCCCCTTTTATAATTCTAATTATAAAATATAATTACTATATGTATTTTATCTTAAAATAAAAGATATTGTCTTAAAATAATTATTTATGTTGTCTGAATACTAAAATAGTATAATGTTAAAATAATATTTTAAAATTATAATTCTAAATCTATCTTAATCAAAATTCTATCTTATTATATAACTACTTTTTAAATTCACAAATTTACATATATCTATATGACAGAATTCTATCTCAATATAAATTTAATCAATTTCATTCTATATAAATTCTATACCTTCAATTTGATTAGATTCATCTCAAATACATTTTAAGTTTTTATTTTTTTTCTAACTTTTGAGATAATATTTTTTTAATAAATGTAGAATTCAATAATTAAGTGATAACGATTGAATAACTATATCAAAATTTAAAAAATCATTATCGATGTTAAAGCATCTCCAATGCTAATACGGATTGAAGCTAATATGTCAAGTAAAATGAAAGGTATGAAGGGTTACGTAGCTAAACGTTTATTTATAGAGGTTCACATTAAAAAAAAAAAACTCTCTCTAGTGCAACATTTTGTATCTTATATTTTTTTTCTTTTTTGGGTCCACAATTTAATACGTAACCAATCACGTAACAATAATAATCTAGACATTGTCTAGTAAACCTCCTATTTCTAGAAGATTTGCCAGAAAATATCTATTGACACGTCGTTTCTTTCTATTTTTCTTATGTGACAAGTGGATAAAATCAATCCATGTTTGTATTATAAGAGATGCTCTAAAATATAAATATATACATACGTAAAACTTTCCATCCCCCCTGACATGTAATTTGGTACATCTCATTCTCTCCATTTTTTCTCTTCAATTTCTCTTCAATTAGTGAAGTTAAGTTGTATTGTTTTCACTTTTTCCTTCCATGCTCATGTCATTATTTTTATATTGTTGATTTTTATTAACGTGTTTCATTATTTTGCAGTTTGTTTACATTATTTATGTGAAATTAACTAAGCCAATTTTAAATTCAAAAGTCGAATTTCATATTTTTATTTGAAATGATATTTCAAGATGTGAAGATATATGCTTTCATTTTAATCATGCAATTTAAATTTTTATGTAAAATATTTAATTATTTTTCCATGAAATATATTTGTAGGCATATCGTATTATATTTTTTATATAGTCTTTTTTTTTATCTATAAAATTTAGAGGTGTTTTTTTTTTAATCTCAATATCGTATTGCAATTTTATGTTTTCTATTTATTTTTACTAGAAACAACAGAAACATGTTTGTTCTAACGGTATTAGAACTATATCAGAATTCTAATTCTAATCATATATATAAAGTGTTCTAAACAATTATATATAAAAGCTTTGAAAAACAAATAAAATATGAAAGGTTTTTATTTGGATTTAAATATTATTTATTATAATGTTGAATTTTTTATATTGTGTTTAAAATTTTTTTGTCCAATATATTTATTGCAATGCCAATTGTGTAAGAATAAAAGATAAATTATATAAAAAGAAAAACAGTTTTCACATTAGAAAAATAAAAATAAAACTCTTATAAGGAAAATAGAAAAAATAAAAATAATAAGAGCCCTTAGAAATTCAGTGTGTACAAATTCTGTACCAATGCACACAAACCAGGGAAATACTAATGCTTTTGGAATTTATATTAGTTATTGGCTACTCATTTTATATTTACATGTAAAGCTTGATTTCAAATTTATGCTTTAAAATCTAATCACTATTTCTGATCATTTTATGCTCTATAAATCTAGATTATGCTTTTGACAATATTAGATTATGCATGAGAATTATCCTTTGGAAATTGTATTTTCTCAAATGAAAATTTGAGACGGAGATCAACAGTAAAACCTACGTCTGGGACTGAACTATTCGTATGACAATTGGGAGGTTATTACTAAATAGAGTTTGATACATTATCTTCTTGCTCATTTTATCTAATTGCAGCAACATTAATTGGCATATAATTAAAGTTTAGGTTTCCAATATATAGATAATTGCAAGAGTTTTTACGGGAAAAATGAAACATCAATGAAAAAATTAAATATATATACTCCCAAATGCATAATTTCAATAGTTTTCTTAATATTTTATAAATTTAAATTGAATCATATATATATATATATAGTTTCTTAATGTGGAACTTGAAAAATATATAACAAAAAACATTTTAGAGGTTATTCTTATTTATAACCGGTCCAAGTTGGGACTGAAGTTTTTTACAACAAAATAGAGGCTATTCCTATATAGAATATTTCTAAATAAAGGCTTTATTAAATTTAGTTTTCTATTTATAAAAGAAAAAATGGCAACGCATGAAATCCAAATATTCATAGTATGATCAATTGGTTTATGTTTAAAAAATTAGTTTAGAATGGAATTTTTATTGGTGCATTAGCTCTAAACAAATAACTTAAAGTTGGTAAATTTCTTATTTATGTTTAACCTTTTTTTTTAAACAGAAATTTAAGAAAAAATTAAGAAATTAAATACCATTGTTTCAAGGAGGCATATGAAAGGTTAGGTTATAAAACTCTAATCTTAATTCATCCTTTATAATAATTTTTTACTCATTCATAAAGTCCTCACATTCCCCATATTGTATTATTTTTTTCTTTAGTAGAAATCGATTTTGATTTGTAGCTTATCTTGCTTCATATTATGTTATTATTAACCTCATATTCTAAAATTAAACGTGGTTATTTTATAAATATCTACTTTTATATGTTGGCAGGAAAATTTTATGTACTTTTTGTTTGAAAGAGGTATTCATATTTCGCTAAAATCACATCTCTATTACTAATTTGTACAATCTGTTGTTTGCGGTACCAAGTTCAAAAGTTATTGTAGATTGTGGCTTTTGCGCTAGCGATGGTTGCAAGATTTACTGAGCAAAAAATATTTTTAAAGATAGTTTATTGAATATGAGTATAAATACTTCCACCAGCAGACATTATGCAGTTACATAACTACTGAGCAATTAATATTTCAACAACCTCATTCATTTCTATTTCAATTAATCTTTGTAATGTAAGCAAACTGTAAGGAAAAAAAAATCAAAAGTTTCCTTTCCCATTATATGGTCATTATTAGAAAATAACTTTTCCTATTAATATGCTAATCAATATAGAGAGCTGTTACTATATGAGTATTATTTCCCTTTATTTTGATCTTGATGGACGGTCAATATTAAGTCAAAAAAGATCTGAAAATCTGGTCCTCTCTCTACCTATAAAAACAACCCTTTGTCCATCACAATATAGGTTGTCGAAATCATTATTATGAAACACATGTTTTAAGCTATAGGGAAAGAGAGAGAAGCCATTTGTATTCCATCAAAGCAATTGATAAAAGGCTTCAACGTCAACAACATTTCTTATAGAATCAGAAAGCTTCTTGCATCGTGATGCCTGGAGGTATGTTTTAATATCTTTAAGGTTGCATTACAAACTAGTGATAATCATGTTATTCAAGATCTTAGGGTTCATGTTATTAAAATACTACCTCCGTATTTTATGGTTATTTATATTTTCCTTTTTGGGTGTATTTTATGGTTCTTTACATCTCCATTTATAATAAGTTTTGTAATTGTTTAGTATTATTTTTTTATTGGTATTGGTGAAAAAGTAAGTTTTTAGAGGATTAATAATTATTTATTATTATTTCTGTTTTGGTATTGGTGAAAAGCTGATTTGTGTTGGTATTGATAAAAAAGAAATGTAAAAAATCATAAAATACGGAGGTAGTATCTAACATCTGATATCAGAGCATGGTTTAGAATGCATAATTATTCATTAATAGGATTTATATAAACTGAATCAAATCAGCATGTATAGATCCATTACCGACTCTGTTTTGCAGCAAATATCGATCCAACTGTTATGGCCTGAATGTATATTTAATTTGATTCCGCAATTTTATTTATTTCTATATTTTTTTGGGCATGACTGTTTGATCGTGATTATTTAATTTAAATTCTACATTTTATTTTGGGCACGACTGTTTGATCGTGATTATATAATTTAAATTTTAACTTTATGTAATATTATGAAGACTCAAAGAAATATGTTGATAGATGATCCAGAAGGAATGTTAAGGCCATACAGTTGGATCATATATTATTACTGTTAATGATTATTATGTAATTTCATGGTTAAGATTTCTTTATTATTATGAAGGTATTATTTTTTATTTTTTTATGTGAATAATACATATTGGTCAAATGCATGAACCAATTTTGTCCACAGATGAATTGCATTCATATATTTGAGCAATAATAAAGGAAATTGTTCAATTAATGCGTTCATTATGATATTTGAATATAATGATCAAAGATGGTATTATGTATATAATTTTAGGTGACTACCCACAGGAGAGCCTACAATTATGTTGTTTATATTCCAAATTGTTGCATGTGTTATTTTAAGCCTAAATCATTGTATCTCTATTTACAGGTAATATACTCTCAACCCTTAACTCATTGGCTACGTCTATTATGAAACTCAATGGAACCAACTACTTAGAATGGAAAGAGCAAGTTGAATTTTCCTTGGGGCTACTTGAATTGGACATTGCTCTCCTTATAGAAAAGCCAACTCCACTAACTGACAAAAGTACCCCTAAGGAGAACAAACTCCATATTGATTGGGTCATTGACTTGATTTTGAATTACGAACTTTGAAGAGCTTTCGATCTTTGGATTTGGTGGAGGTCTTTGGGAGTTTGATTTAATAGGGCTTTTGAGTTTGAATTTTGTCTTTTGTATCACGAACATGAAATGAGGGTTGCAGGAACTTGATCTCGAATCTTTGTGAAGAACTTTTGATGACGATCGTCGGACAAGGCTTTGAACTTTGGAAAAGCTTGCGTCTTCAAATCGTTAAAGCTTTGGAGCTTAATTTGTATCTTTAACACGAAACGAGGGTCGCGATGACTTGATCTCGAATATTTGTTAAAACGCCTTTGATGATAATCCAAGTGTCGTAAACTTGCTGTTGAATTATCTGGACAAACTTTGTTGACGATTATTGAACAAACCTTCGAACTTTGAGAAGATGTCGTCTTCAATTCGTTAGAGTTTCGAGGCTTGATTTTTTTATAGAGCTTTGGAGCTTGGATTTTCTAGCCCTTTAAACTGAAGAGATACATCCTATCTATAGGAGCTTAGAGATGCTTGGCCATTAAGGGAAACAATTTGATTGGTACACGTGGCACACTTCTATTAGTTTCATATTTTTTACATTATTCATAATTAATTTTAAGTGATAATTTTCAATAATTATTATTTAAATAATAATTAAATTGACCACTTAAAATAAATTATTTAATTTAATTAACTAATATTTTAATTAGTCAATTAAATAATTAAGTCAACAAATTAACTTAATTAATTTAAATTTTTGTGCAAACAAGTAGTTTAACAAATACCCTAGGCACCATAGAATAATTTTCCTTTTTTTTTTAACAAACATGATCAAACTTTTAGGTATGGCATTACAAAGAACGAAATAATAGAATTTATCCAAAAGAAAGTCGCATGAGTCATCGCTTTGTCATCATCAATTAGCTCAAATGAGAATTAGTAGAATGCTTTTGAAAAAAGTCTTAAAAGGTCTAATTAAAAATAGATTTTTCTAATAATACTATTTTTTGAAAAATTAGGTACATTTTGGCTTGCTAAAATGTAATGGGCTAGAGCTACAAAAGCATTTAACTACAAAATTCTAATTGATCAATTAAATATGATTAATTAAGACTTAAGTGGATTGCAAACCTTAGCAATTTGTTTGTGTTCTGCTGCTCTAAGCCGGTCCGTAGCAATTTGTTTGTGGTGTAGAATTAAAGTAGTGGTTCACGCTTACTATATTTTGTAATAAATGATCTCTTTAAAAAAAAAAAAAAAAAACCCAAGTATAAATAAAGTTTTAAATACATTTATGAAAAAATTGATATTCGTAATATGAGACATTTGGACATCCATTAATCAACACAGGCTTGGTAATTTAAAAGGAACCCGGTTTGCCGACAAGGGTGACATCACACATCTCAATGGTATTCATTTAACGGAAATTCTATTTCTCTCGCACGAGTGTTGCGAGAGGCTTTTTTTTTTTTTTTTTATCATTCGAACGGTAGATTATTTGTATTTGGTCCCGAGATTAGTTTTAGTGATCCACAATTCGTAGGAGTCGATTCTGTGTTGTGAATTAAACATGAAATAATAGAGACCGTTAAATTTATAATCAGATGAAATTTATAATACAGTGTCAAATTTTGTAAATTGCAGAACCCTAATATTGATTTCAAGACTCAGAATAGACAATCTACCTGATGAATTGAAAAAAAAAAGAGACAAATTCTCGCATCTCTCGAACGAGAGATGTAGAATTACCCTTCTTTTAAACTCTAAACTCAACCATAACCCAACTCATTTTTCTAATCGTGTCCCTTCATTTAAACTCAACCCTAACCCAATTCATTTTTCTAACCGTGTCGGTATCGGCTTCATGTATCGTACCATATTTTCTCACCATCTAGATTTACATCAATTCTACTATCATTAGCTGCATCCAACTGTTTTAAGCAGTTCACCAAATGAATATTTTATATGTTTGAAACATGTGATTTATCATCAAATATGCATCGATTTTAAAATATATCATGTTGGCTCCTGCTTTGCTTATTATTTTTCTTGTATTTTAAATTTTGGAGAAAATGCCCATTAATTAGTGGACGGGAAGTGCTATATTAGTGGTATTTCTCGACGATCTGCCTCCGTTGTCGGTGCTAGGTCTTCATTTTGCTTAGCTTACTGTTTAAATAGAGTTTTTATAGTGAATTAGAGATTTTTCATAAATTGTAGAGAAATGATTTTGAGTTGGATTTTTTATATGATGGGCATCTGGATGTCCAATTTTAGAGAAAAATATTATAGATCAAAATTTGGACGATTTTGATAATGTAATCGAGTAATTTTTAAATTGTTTTCAGGTGAATACCTAAATTAGTATAGTCTGTTGCGAGGTCTAATTGTAAAATTTATTGATTTGTGATTGATTTAAAATTTTTTTCAATGACACCCAATTTTGTTATGCGAAAGGAAGCACTTTTGGCGTCTAAAACTCTTCACAATTTTATGATACAATTTGAACACACAACACCGGAACTATTGAATGCAGTAAAAAAAAAAAAATTTAGAGATGAACTCCAACTAGATTTAAACTTTAAAAGAAAACAAATAACTGTAGAATCATATTTCACTAAATTGTAATAATTATTTTTTCAATTTTCAAGAATTATTAACTTATAATTTTCGTGAGACCTAAAATTATAAAGGGGTCTGCCGGAAAATTATTATCTTATTATTTTATCGATTTTTGTAATTTTTCAACTGGTCCAAATTAAGATTGGACAAATTTATTATTTTAGAGAGTTCATTAATTTATTGAAAATTAATTTAAAAAGATTTTACCGTATTCATTCGGCTTGTATAGTTATTGGATTTTGGTTAACTGTACGCTGGTCATGGTCTCTCATTTTTTGTCATGATAGTTAATCTTAGTCAGGTTATACAAGTTCATCCAACACCCAAGCCGAATCTGACAGGGTTGGAACATCCTGAACAAATGTCCAAAATAACATTGCTCGGTTTGTATATATATTTGAAGTTGTTGAGTTATAAAATTTTGATTTTCAATTTGGATTAAACTTAAGGTCAGCTTTTGCACAACATAATCTTTTCCATGGTTTTTCACATACTTCTAAACAACCCTCAATTTTCTTCGTTTATTTCTTTTAAAAAAAAAAATCATTAAACACTAAATTTACATATTTTCATATCATGTGTTATTATTTCATTGGTCTTTCAATTATACCGATCCGAATTCGACGAGCCAGATCAACAAATTATATCAAATTAAATTAATTTTATGAGTTCAAACACTATTTTGAACAAATAGAATGATGAAACATGAAATTAAAACTCTTTATAAGTGTTAAGAACCAATTTTTCTGCTAATTTATATAAATTAAATTTATATAAAATAGAACTCTTCTTCCTTAAAAGTTTGATAAAGTATCGAAAAACCTAACTAAGAAACTATTTAATTATAGAACACTAGTCTCGTCATATGTGAAACTTAAAGTGACACTAAATTATCAAAGATTATTTTTAAATTTTTGGTTGAAAAAAGAAAAAAGCATGTTACCTTTATATAATTATGAATTGCATAATGGTCAATTTTTGGCGCATTTAGTTTTGATTCTTTAATACTAAATTGAGGAACAAAATCTAGTGCTGATAATTATCAAAATGCATACAAACTTTTGGCTTTGCAAATTGCAATGTTGAGGCCAACAAATTTAAAGGCAACTAACTTTTATTTGGGTGCTTATTGCTTAATGCGACTATCCTATAAAAAGAAGCTTGCCTTTTTTATAACCACCCAACCCAATTCCAATAACACGTCTACTTATTTTTGTTGTTTTCCTAAAGAATAAAATATATCTTAAGCAACTAATAGGTATACACCCGCATAATTTAATGTGTATAATCTTATTTATTGTTAATTTTTTTATTGGATCATTAATTTAATAAGCTTACCATTGACATTATTCATTAATTAGCATTAAAAATTGATCATTTAGTATTAAATTTGTTAGAAAAATAATAATTATTAATTAAAAAATATGAATAATTTTATATATTAAATAAAAATAATTAAAATTTGTTAAAAATAATAAAATGACACATAAGCTTTTTTAAAGAAATAATAAAATATCACATAAGTTTTTTTTTAAAAAAAATACACATAAGCTTTCAATTTATGATTGTGACATGTCAATATTTATTATTTTATTTTTATCAATATATGAGCAATTATAATTAACTAAACTATAAAAAAATTAAAATTAAAATTATATTTACAAGTTATAGACTATATTTTTTTAGCTAATTTTATAGACTATTTTTAGCGGTAATTTATTTATAATACTTTCAAGTTTTAATTTTCTGTACTATTTTAAATAATAAAATTATAAAAAAAAATTTAATCCATTAACTTTTTAAAGAAAAAATAAATAAAATAATCAGAGAATTATGTAAGAGAAAATTATTATTGCATTATTAATAATGAAAAATTTATTTTTCATAAAAAAATAATGAAAAGTCAATAGTTAATTTAACTAATTTATTTAATTTATTGCTGAAATTGTTAATTACTTAATATTATGAATTTTTTGTTAGATTAATAACTATTAAAGGCGTGTTTTCTAAAATTAGCTGTTTAAGTAATGTTTAGCTATTTGAAAAGCTGTTAGCTCTTTATAGTAGTTGTTTATAAAACTCCAAAAGTTAAAATTTACATGGATTAGCTTTGATTAAATACTACTTAAACAGTTAAAAGCTATAACAAAAACTATTTAACCAAAGGCTATAAAAGATAGCATTTAACGTTTTGATCAGTCAAAACGCTAAACACTACTCTAAAATCTGTTGTCGAACATAGCCTAAACACAAAACCAAGTGATTGGATCAGTTGGCAGGAATGTTCCTGCTTAACCACGAGATCACAAGTTCGATCAGGAGCACCTTAAGGACTAAAGGCGTTGCTCTTGTCACACCCGTAAATTAGGTTAACGGAGCGTAGAGGTGTGTAGGGTTAAAAATTGTAATTTTAAAATAATAATAATAATAATAATGATAATAATAATTTAAAAAAAGGAAAGGAAGGAATGATATGACAGTGGATGACACCACATTAATGAGAGGGAAGAAAAGCATAAACAGAAAAAGAAGAAGAAGAAAAAAGAAGAAGAAAGAAAACCGAAAATGGAAGGGAAAATTTAAAATTTGAGATTTAATTTCCTGTGATAAATGCAAAAACTGAGATTGTAGAGTTGTTCTTTAAGTTGAGTAGATCAAGTTTGACGTAAGAAACTCGTCGACCGGTCACCGGAGCTGCAAGAACGAGCTCGGTCAAACCGGAGTCCAACAAAAGTCAACCAAATTTCAAACCACCATAACGCCGTCTCCGGTCAACCTCCGGCCGTGAAAAGGGTACCAATAGGTCGGCACCTTCGAGAGGAGTCCGCCGATACCAACCATGTCGCCATACGTCGCCGAAAACGGCATTGGGCCTTGTGGGCCGAAGTGGTGTGGCGGTGAAGAAGGAAATAGAAGCTGCAGGTTGAAGAAGACTGAAACGCACGACAAGGCTGCGTTTTGCCTTGTACGACAGCGTTTTGGGGAAATTCAGAATTGGTCCTCAAGGTTTCAGGCGCCTAACAAGTAAGTCCTGAAAAATTTATATTTTAGCCCCTGAACTTTTAGCCGCATTTTAAATAGGTCCTTCCGTATGTTTTAGGTCCAGAAATTTAAGTAATTTTGCAATTTAGCCCCAGAAGTTTTAGCCCCATTACAAGTAAGCCCCTGATTATTTACAATTTGGCCACTAAAGTTACTTTGGCTAAGCAATAGGTCATTTTATATCAATTTAGTCCAAAAACTTAGGAAATCTTACAAATAGACCCCTGCGTGTTTACTGATTGGCCCTAGAACTTAGTTTGGCTCTTCAGTTAGGTCCAAAATATATTAAAACAGCCCCTGAACTTTATTTTTCAGTGCAATTTCGTCCAGCAGTATAATAATTTATAGGAATTAAATTATTTACTCAAATTTTAAATATTTAGTGACTTAAATTAAATTAAATAAGTTTATTAAAAATACTTAAATACTATCTTTAGGACCTGAAAACACCGAGGTGTGAGGGAACTAGAAGAGTATTTGCATAGGACTTTTACGGACGAATTTTCAGGTTTGATACTAACTAGTATTTGAACTGAATTTGCTTTTAAATATTTATTTTAAATAATTGATATTTTATTGCATTTTAAAAGAATATTTTGCTGGATACTCGAACGTGTGTTCGAGTCGGATTAAATTGTTTGATACCCCGATGCGGTAGACGCGGTGCGATGCTACCGGTGCGGCAGAAGTGTGAAATAAATATTTATATAATTAAATGCATTTGAATTGAAGTTGATTTACTCTCACAGTAAGAAAAATATACTAAATATGGAAAAATGATATTGTATTTAGAACTCTACCAGGTCACGAAACCTAGCGATAGGTATATGTCGACATATGGGCAAAATTCATGTACAGGTAATAAAATGAAATGTGATACTGAACTAAATTGTCATGTGAAAATGAAATGAAATGAATCAACGAGTGTAACTACGGGTTACGACTCGGTTGACACAAAGAAATGTGAAACAGACTGAAAAGCGGCGTATCTGTGAAATAAGGTCGACACGATCAGCCCTTGGGCTTATCCTGGGAATCCAGTAGAACCGGTGGAGTAAATGCTTTTATTGAACAGAAATGATTTGAATTTGATTTGTTAACTGTGTTTATTTAAATGTGCACTTTTTAATATGATTATTATTGATTTGATTTAATGAAAGAAATTCTTCAACTGTCTTTAAAAATACTGTATTATATATTTGTATCCACTGAGCATGGAGTTGCTCAGCGAGTTATTTTCGTAACTCGCAAGACTACAATTAGACGAGCCGGAGGAACAACAATTACCTGGTCAGTTCCCAGAATAAAGAAATTATTAATGCTTAGTGTTGTATTAGAAACTGAAGTTGCTTTTTCATATCTATGTAGTACAACATACGTGGATTTATATATATAATATTTAAGTAAATATATTAACTCAATCTATTCCTCTAATTTGGCCTTTAACCTTGTGGAGGTGATTCCTCTTGCTAAGCTTGCACAGATTGCAAGGTTTGTGTCTTGATTTAAGTTCTTGTCTCTTGCTAAGCTTGCACAGATTGCAAGGTTTGTGTCTTGTGTTAGGGTTGAAAATTCTTCTATTAATCACGTAATAGAATTACAGGAGGAGCAAATCTCACTCAACTACAAAAAACAACCCTCTCACACAATTTTCTCTCAACAAGAAACACACTCACTTCCTCTCAACACTCTATCTGTATCCCTCTACATTTCTGCCTCCCTTCCTTTCTATTACAAACAAAGTGCAAAATATATCTATAGAAAGATCATCATTATTTTACAATAATGGAAGACATGATTATGGTGTTGGGAGACACAATGATGGTGTTGGTAAGTTGACTTCATGATGAAGAAATGGTATCCAAGGAGGCTGGATACTCAACATCTTGATTTAAATTGTTGACTTTGCTGTCAATATAGCCGTTGCTTGATTTGTTGCTTAAGTTAAGTTCTTGTCTTTGCTGTCTAAGTTGTTGACTTTGCTGTCAATATAGCCGTTGCTTGATTTGTTGCTTAATTTATGCTGATTGTTATGATCCCCTCTCAAACTTAGTCGTGTCATGGAATGCACGCCAAGTTTGGTTTTGAAGTTGAGAAAAATCGCTTTAGCTAGGGGTTTTATGAAGACGTCCGCTATCTGGTGCTGAGTTGGAATATACTTGGTAAGAAGCTGCCCGCGAACAACTTTTTCACGCACAAAGTGAACATCTAACTCGATATGTTTTGTACGGGCATGAAATACAGGATTATGAGCAAGCTGTAGTGCACTTTTATTATCACAGAGAATGACTGGTTTCCGATCAAGGGATAGGCCGAGTTCTTGAAGAATATATTGGATCCAAGTGATTTCAGCAGCTATTGTGGCTAATGATCTGTACTCAGCTTCAGCACTTGAGCGTGACACCGTGTTCTGCTTCTTTGAGCTCCAGGAGATACAGTTGCCACCAAGGTATACACAATACCCCGTTGTGCTCCTCCTTGTGATAGGACAACCTGCCAAATCAGAATCAAAAAAAGCATATAAGTATAGAGTGCTTTGAGAAGTGAAATGAAGACCATGGTCAAGAGTTCCTTTAAGATAGCGAATGATTCTTTTGACTGCTCGTAAGTCTGCCTTAGTTGGGTTCTGAAAGTTTTGGTACACTTTATTTACTGAGTGAGTGATGTCTGGTCGAGTATAGGAGAGATATTGAAGGCTTCCTACCAAGGCTCGATATTCAGAGGCATTCACAGGCTCATGGTCATCAATTTGGGAAACTGTTTTAACAGCCATTGGTGTTCGTTGTAGAGAGCAATCCAACATTCTTGCTTTTTCTAGGAGATCTTTTGTATACTTCATTTGAGATAAAAAATATGCCTCTATTATAATACTTTATTTCTATGCCAAGAAAATAACGTAGGATCTCCAGATCTTTAAGAGCAAACTTACGGCTTAGAGTGTTGATTATTTCCTGAATTTGCTGACTATTATTTTCTGTAATCACAACATTATCAACGTAAATGAGCATTAAAATAATTGTTGATTGATTACGAAAAATGAAGAGAGAAAGGTCAGCCTTTGAGTCTTTGAAACCAAGAGCAATTAAAGCCTGTGTTAAGCATTCAAACCACGCCCTGGGGGCTTGTTTAAGTCCATAGAGGGACTTTTGAAGTTTGCAAACATAATCTGATTGGGTTTTGTCAATGAAGCCAGGAGGTTGTTCCATGTAAGTTGTGTCCTTCAGATGTCCATGCAAGAAAGTGTTGCTCACGTCAAGTTGCCGCATTATCCATCCTGAACTTACGGCAATTGCAAGAATCAGTCTGATGGTGCTTGCTTTTATTACAGGGCTGAATGTTTCTGTGCAATCGACCTCTTGAACTTGTGTAAAGCCTTAGGCAACCAAACAAGCTTTGTAATGTTCTATTGATCCATCATCTCGATATTTGATTCTGTACACCCGCTTGGAACCGATTACATTGGTGTTCTTTGGCCTTGGTACAAGTTGCAAAGTGTTATTATCATGAAGTGCCTTAATCTCGGATTGCATTGCTTGAACCCATTCAGGATGTTTGGCTGCCATTTTGAAGGTTCTGGGTTCTATTAAGAAGGATCGTGTGATGTAAAGAGCTTGTTGAAGTTGTTTGGATTTAGTGCGAGTAATCATGGGATGTGTGTTGGTGTTGGCTGGTGGAGGAAGAGGTAAGACGATTGACAAGTTTTTGGATATATCTGGTGGAGTAGGTTTTGAAGAAGAATATGTATAATCTAGGGAAATATTGTTGGAAGGAGCTGGAGAGGATGTGTCAAGTTGTGCTCCTGAATTAATGCTTTGATCTTCGGTAATAGAGGGAGATTTGCTTAAAATAGTATCGATAGAGTTAGTAGAATTTTTAGAATTTACAGAATTATCTATTTGTGAAAGGTGATGGCTTGAATTTGTGGGACTTTCTAAGTTAATTACTGGAGTGATAGAGTTTAAAGAGGAATCTGATATAGGAATAGCATGTGGATTTGCTTGAGTGGTAGTGTCCGGATTTTTTGGAGAGGAAATATATGGTGGGAAATTGGTGGAATCTGTGTCGGTTTCAATTTCGGAAAGTGATAATTTTGGAGATTTGTTATGAGGCAGCCACTCATCTTTAGAAGGAAACGTCATTATTTCCAAGTTTTCCTGCACAGAATCAAACTGATTAGGGTCTTTCACGTATGGCAAGGTATTTTCATAAAAAACAACGTGTCTTGATATGTAGACATGATTTGTTTTTGTTTGAAGACACCTATATCCTTTATGTAAAGTGCTGTAATCAATAAAAACACAAGGATAAGATTTAAAATTAAACTTGTTTTTATTATAATCACGAAGATATGGGAAACAATGACAACCAAAAATTTTAAACATGTGGTAATCAGGTTTTTGCCTAAAAAGAATTTCATATGGACTTTGCATGTTTGAAGATAAAGGTAGTCTGTTAATTGTATAAACAACCGCTAAAAAGGCATCAACCCAAAGTCTCAAAGGCACCGATGCATGAAACATCATTGTTAATGTTGTCTCAACTAGGTGCCGGTGTTTTCGTTCTGGCGTATGGGGACAAGAAATTTGACGTTGAATGCCACAATGCTCTAGGTGCTTGATAAAGACTGCGAAGTTGAATTCTCCTCCACCGTCACATTGAAAAAACTTAATTGTTGTTCCAAATTGATTTTCAACCTACCTTTGAAACCATAAGAAGCACTCAAAGAAGTCAGACTTATGTTTAAAAGGAAAAAGCTAAGAATAACGTGAGTAATCATCAATAAAAATAGCATAAAATCAAAAATTTTGAGTTGATAAAGTTGGGGCAGGACCCATAAATCACAATGTACTTTAAATAAAGGAGAATTGGACTTCTTATTTGATGAATTAAAGGGTTTCTTACAACATTTGCCCAATTGGCAAGACACACATAACATGGACCTTTTAAACCAGTTTGGAAAATAAATAAATTTGTTTGATTTTAGTTTATGCAAAATAGAAGAATTTGCATGGCCAAGTCTCTTGTGCCACAAATTAAACGCGTCTAAATCTCCATTGATGGCGTGATTTGCTTCAAATAAAATATCCTCCATTGCAAACAACTTTCCTCTTTTGCTTCCTCTAGCTATGACCTGGTTTTCCTTGTTCTTCACAACAAAACCATTAGAATTAAACAAAATAGAACATTCAAGATCATCTATTAACTGTTCAACTGAAATTAAATTCTTTTTAATATGAGGAGCAACAAGAATATTTTGTAAATCAATTTTTCCATGAGCAGTGTTAAGTGTGGCATTACCAATGTGTGTAATTGGGATACTGTTTCCATTACCAACAAAAATTTTATCTTTACCTTTATAATGAGTTGTAGTGTCAAGCATACCTGGATCGTTAATTATATGTGCCGTTGCTCCGAAATCAGCATATAAGTGAGGATCATCATTAATGTCCATGGCAGCAAAGGCTTGAGTGTCTTCTTCCCGTTCATCATGATTGTAGCAATAATAACAGTCAACAGCACTATGATTTTGACATTTACAAATCTGGCAGGTAACGGGAATTTGATTATTATCTTTACTACCATTTGTTTTGTTGCTTGGCTGTGACTTATTAACTGTATTATTGTATCGATTTCCACTAGTGTAATAATTTCTTCCCTGGTTATAATTTGTGGCTCGTCCTCCATTGTTGTAGTTAGCACCTCTGCCACGACCTCCTCTGTGATTTCGTCCTCTTCCTCGTTGCCCAAAGAACGCCTGATTTTGATCAGGATTTTTGTCTTCTATTTCAGCCATGATGGTTTGCTCATGGTTATAGAGGGCGTTGGTGAATTGTTTTAGAGTAGGATAAGGAGGCTTTGTGAGCATTGCAGTTTTGAAATCTTTATATTTTGGACCTAAGGCATGAGCAATCTGGAACACTTTGTCTTCATCAGGAATTGGTTTGCCAATGGCAGCCAATTTGTCACAGAGATTTTTAAATTTCTTTAGAAAATCTTCCAACTTTGACGACCCTTTCTTAAGAGAAAATAAGCTGTCTTTTAACAAGCTTTCTTGCTCCTTTGTTGCAGGTATCATATGTTCTTCTAGTGTGAGCCAGATATCTCTAGCGTTCTGCACGCCGATAATCATGCTCAAGGCGTCTTCAGTCATCACGCTTCGGAGCCATGTAGTAAGAAGAACATTGTTATTTTTCCAAATGGCATATTTGGCATTTGGTATTTCTTTGTTATTTTCTTGAATGGTTTTTGGGGGAGTTTCAGCATCAGCCGTTATATGATGCTCAAGGCTAAGGCTAAGGATAATAGGCTGAATCTGAGAGCTCCAAACAAGATAGTTTTCAGAGGTTAGCTTGATTGATACAAGGCTAGCACACTGATGAAAGGATTCTAGAGTTAGAGCAGTTTCTGTGTAAGAGCTTGAAGCCATTTCAAGCTCTGATACCATGAAGAAATTATTAATGCTTAGTGTTGTATAGAAACTGAAGTTGCTTTTTCATATCTATATAGTACAACATACGTGGGTTTATATATATAATATTTAAGTAAATATATTAACTCAATCTATTCCTCTAATTTGGCCTTTAATCTTGTGGAGGTGATTCCTCTTGCTAAGCTTGCACA
>CATIWJ010008459.1:0-11182 GCA_949640765.1 Croton laevigatus | reverse complement strand
ATTTGGAACCCAGTTTTGCAATTCAGATGTTGGCCAAAATGCTCAAAATAATACATCTAAGGCCATTTGTAATATTGATAAATAAACCTGTTTTGATAAACAGAACTCCTAAATCTAAAGTGCATGCAGAGCAAGAAGCAGAGGTCCAACTATTTTTCTACTAAACAAGCATATATTGATATTTAGGATTAACATGTTTGTTAAACATTGCAATCAATACTCGAGATTGAACATGAAATTCATAGTAAAAAAAGAAATTAAACTTTAAATACAAATATTCAATACTAATTTAACAGCTAACAATGAAAAAATAAACATATCTCAAAGGAAAAAAGAAATGGAGATTAAAATAATAATAATGATAAAAAAAACACTGAAATTCTGGATTTAATTATTGTTGAGATGTTTAATGATCCTTTGCAAAAGCACAATTCTTGCTCTTCGAATATGACAGCTGCAAATATCAGTTTGGGCTCCTAAATCTTCAAGATGTTTCATAAACACTTCCAATTTTTTCTTGATCTCTTCTATTGCAAATTTCACAGCTTCTTCTGCAATGGCAAATTCTGCATTCACCATTAGTCCTTCAATATCTATTTCAAATCGATTTATCAGCTAAAGCAGCAGCCACAGGTGCTGCCATGGCTACTGCAACAACTGAACAGATCAAAACAGCAACAAAAGTAGCCGCAAAGATAATGCTCGAAACTTTCCTCCAAGCATGAATACATGTTAGTTTCTTGTCCAATTTGTTCTTTCTTGATTGCAATTTCTCAAGCATTAGTATGTGTTGCCAGTAAACATATTGAAAAATCTGAAAAAATTCTTCAGTAAATGGACTTCCTGCAGACTTGAAGTTCTTTAACCCTCCCAATATTTTATCAAACCTATTTCCTCCATTTTCGCTTTCTTCCTCGAATTGTTGGAGCACTATCCTGGATGGAAAAAGAAAGGAAAGGGAAAGGAAAATGGTAAAGAAAAAGAAAAGAAAAAGCGTTGAAGAACACGACCAAAACAAGGAAAAATTGGCTTCAAATGAGGGTTCACACTCCCCTTGTTTGATTAAGATGCACGCTCCGTCACTCCCGTTAAATAAGAGCTCCGTATACCACACGCCGTTAGTTCAGGGGCTTTATGTTATCATTACTTACCCGAAGGGCCTTAAGTAAAAAACATGTATAGTTCAGGGGCGCGAGAATGGTTTTGGCCTAAAGCAATTATACGGGCAACCTTTGCATTACCTCACCAATGTTCTTCTGAAGCAGTGGGATAATCTGAGAGTTGGCAGCGAGGACGAACAAAGGGCCTTGGATACTGTGATTCATCCGTGTAAGGCAGAAGTCAGCGTATGGCTAGTTGAAGAAATTCACAGGCGCACCACATCTCATCATCGTGTAGCTAAACTTTGGCTGATGGATCCAAATGCATCATACTTTTGTTGACTCAATTTTCCCACAGCTGTGATGTAATATCTTCATGCTTCGACTGTTATTAACTATCTTTAATTTTGGTGCCTCAAGGCCATTCCAGGGCATGTCTTTAATTTTGGTGCCATCGGCTAAAAATGTTCTTTTGTATCTGTAATGAAAACAAACCTTTTTTAGAAATTGAAATTTTTTTGGTACTAGAATTTTGGTTATGGTATTGCAAAATTTAGATGCGATTGGTTAAAAGTTATCTATTTTATCTATCTATTTGGTTATAGTACCGTGTATTATAATTTTTTTTATTATTGAATTGAATAAAATTTCACTATTTAGTAGATAATTGTAAAAATATATTTTTATTAAAAAAATTATAATAAAATCTTATAAAATATATAAAAAATTTTTAATGTCTATAAAAATTTATAAATATCTATAAAATTATTTAAAAGTAAATTTTTTAAAATTCATTTAAAATTTTATAAACTCTACAAAAAATATTAAAATCTAAAATGTCTTTAAAAATTATTTTTTAAAATTTCTTTAGACTAGAGGGGTTGAGAAAAAAAAAAAATCTCTGATCACAAAACCGTTCGCGCCGTTCCTCCGAAGGTGTGTTTTTTAACCTAGACAATATTTCCGGTGAACTCAAACTAATTTGATGGAAATTCCCTTGAAAACACTGCTGTAGCTGTCAATCAACCAACCGAGCTGCAATTTCACCGTTCCGATAGCGAGAAGCAGCAAAGCGTAAAACAGCTCAGTAAATCGCCATAGCCCTCCCTCCTGTAAGTGACTAAAATTTCAATCTCAATTTCTCTCCTATGTTTATGTTTATTTTTAAATTTTTTTGATTATACGTTTTTAGTTATTGTTTTCGAAGAATTATGTTCTTTAAATCTGCTTTTGATGTAAGAATTTTCTTCTAATTATCATATTTCTTGCGGTTGAAAAGTCGGTACATGTATGATTCTCTATGATCATAATTAAGCGGAAGGGTTTCATACTATAAGTTAAAGCATTAAACCTTCAACTTCTTTTATTAATAATTGATCTAAAAGAGTCTTTTTAGCCAAAGTGACGCTTCAGCTCTTTTAATTTTTAGATAATTGAGTCTAAATTTGCCCTAGAACTCGTGTCTGATATCCACTACGCCATCACTTCATTTAAAAAATCACTTAATTTTGAAAAATAAAATAAAAGTGAATATAAATGGAGAAAAATCATTTGATCAATGCAAATTAACCCAATTTTTGAAATTCTGAAACTTCTCTAGTGGAATTGAATTCTCTTATTTATAATTGGATTTGATGGTTTTGTTTCTTAATTCATTTTTTCTTGATTTTCTTTTTGTATGTATATGCTTTAAATTATGTGATAGATTTTGACTTGATTGGCCAAAATTTAACAGTTCGTCATTAATTTGGTGAAGAAGAATCTTTTGGATTAGAAAAGTTTTAAGGGTCAATATGATGGATACTTGAGCCCTAAGGATTATAGCTGGAGGTAGTTTTAGTTGGAGGTGGTGTTGAACAAGAGTGCAACACCTGTATTTTTTTAAATTAGGATGCTAACATTGTTATTAAAGTAGATTTGGTATGTTCTAAAATCTCATAGCTAACTATTATGGCTGTTTCAAACTGTTTTTCAACAATGTTTGAATTGTGCTTTTGAAAATGCAATTTCGGATTTCCATCCAAATTGAATATTAGTCATATTTTTAGATTGCCTGTATGAAGTTGAGGGAAAGTTTCTTTTCGAGGAAATCTCCGCTGCTATCTAACATCCTTTGGAAGCAAATAAAACTGTCAAATGCTAGTACTTGCTATAAATTCTAGAGATGTAGATGCTAGCATGATGTCTTTGGGATCCAATCTCCTGATATAGCAATTGCAATTGCAAAATCATTGAAAGCCTGCTCCATGATTGAATGGTTAATAGCAATCGAAAGCCTTTCTGCCCGCATTAAGTGTCTTTGTCTAGAAGTGGAGAAACTTGCCATGAATCTCTAAAATACTTTTAGAAAAGAAGGAAAATGGGGAAAAACAAAAAGATCATCTGGACTTGACACTTGTGGACCAACAGTAATTAGTGTGTACAAAAATCTTATTTCAGAAATTGCTCTCTCAAAATCTAGTTTTATCATTCTAACATGACTGTCTGTGCCCAATTCTTAAAGCTTCAAATGATATTACAATCTTTGCTTTCTTTTTGTTGCCAACATTCTTTAATTCCCTCAGATGCGTGCATGAATGTCTTTGCTCAAAACAATATTGCATAATTTCAAAACCTGGTTTGTTCTACGTTATATGGTGTACTTGTTTTCTTGTTTTCAAAATATAAATGCTTGTGAATCTAACTTGGTTGAGCTGTAATTCAGAATTTGCAGCATGGGGAAATCCACAGCCGATGAAAAGATTCTGAGCTACAATGATGTTGTGCTTAGGCAATCAGATTTGGACATCCTCAGCGGACAACATTTTCTGAATGATCGAATCATCGAGTTCTACTTCAGTTATCTATCTTCAACCCATCCTTCGGAAGACATCCTGCTGGTACCACCTTCAATTGCTTTTTGGATATCAAACTGCCCAGATGCTGAGGGTCTAAAGGATTTCCTAGAACCCCTCAAGTTACCACAAAAGAAACTGGTGATATTTCCTGTTAATAACAATAATGATGTGAGCCTCGCCGAAGGTGGATCGCACTGGAGCTTACTTGCATATGAAAGAAATGCTAATGTCTTTGTTCATCATGATAGTTATTTAGGGATCAACAAAGGACATGCTCTACAACTTTATAAAGCTATCGGTGGATTTATAGTTACCTCTGACGATGCTACAAATGTGAAGTTCATGGAACCTACTAATTCTCCTCAGCAAGTGAATGGTTGGGATTGCGGTATATATGTTACAGCCATTTCAAAAGCCATTTGCGACTGGTATGAAAGCTGTGACCAAAAGGACAGAAAAGGTCTGTGGTTTAATGTTGTCAAGGATCAAGTTACACCGGCTGCTGTTGCTATGATGCGAAATGAAATTCTACTTCTGATTAAGTGTCTTATGGGCAGTGAATAAGGTTTGGCTTGTCCGTCGCTTAGGGATTAGAATGTCAGAAAACACTTTATAACTCCTTATGCTTTGTAGATATCATGATCTATGCATTTGGAAATGATTTAGGTGTCACCATGCTTTTGCAGTTTTGCTAAAAGCTGCTCTTACATCTGGCTTTGGATGCCCTTAAACGATGCATATCTGAAGTTTGTTCCTTCCATGGAGACATTGAAACTGAACACTATCATACACTCGTTTATTATTCTTTAAAACACTAGTGTAAAATCAGAATACTAGTGTAAAATCAGAATATTGAAGTAGAAGAGGATATCGGTTGCGTTGCAAGGAAGATTTTTTTTTTTCCCCTTATCTTCTTAGCCTACTGGATCAAAGGTTCATGAACTTCGATTGCAAGTATTCTACACAATAAAGCAGTTTGAATCCGAAGCAAATAGCTCCAGAAATTTTGTAGCATTCATCTGAACTTTTCTGTTAACAATCAATTCTATTATATTTTTGGCACTACAATCAATTGATTTGAACTTTAATATTGTTAAATTTTATATTAATATAATTAAAAATATTATATTTACCATTCTAATTTAGGACGGTCTAGATAAATATTACAAATTCTATAGTTGTACAGCCAAAAATAAAAAAAAATATTATGAACTTTTATTTATTAAATTCATTTATGAATATTTGCAAAAAGAAACTGACCAAATAGACAAATTTCCTCAAGTCTGTTCATGTCCTACATTTTGGCAAGTCATGCCTAACATTGTTGACAAAATGAATTTTTGTAAGAGCAAATGCCCTTAGGAAAACTAAAATGCTCAATTAGCTGAAAATAATTACACGAGCAAAATATTATGCAGATACTAACAAAACTGCAACAAAATGGGAATTTATCGAGTCTTGTTGCTTCAATTTGATGATAAATCCATAACTCTTGACAATAATCACAGTAGTGTATTCTCCAACCCTGCTTCAACAGTAACACCAACTTGAAAGCTCATAAGCTGGCCAACAATAAATATTAAAAAACCATCAGCAATACAGACGAATGTTTTAGTATATTTGGGGTCAGAGAATTTTAAATTGTGTGGGGTGAAATCGGATTTATATCATAAATATGAGTCAGAACAAAATAAGGGGACCCTATTGGCAACCCTTAGCCGCGCAGCTCAATAAGTAGGACTTCAGTCTGAATTAGTTCTTAATAGATAAAGGATATTTGCCAAGCGGTTCTTGCAGAACAGAATAATGTGAAACCAACAAAGTTAGGAAGTATATACTAATCATCCATTGTTCCTCAAATAAGAAACCTTCGCTTTTATTGTAAATTTGCATTAAACTACTGAAGCATGATAGTAACCAGGAAATCAACAACTGTTCAGATATTCGGTTGGTTGTTACCATGTTTGCGATTCATATCATGCTAGTGTCCACTGGATAACTGCCTAAAACTCGCAAGAATGTAGCAAACTCCTGCCAGAGAAGGATAGTTTCATGTCAATATAAATATGTTACTTCAAATTCAGAGGGGCCAGGAAGAATCCACACCTTCAGATGCTTGAGGGCATTTTGTGCTTTCTGGTCAGCCATAGATGCCTCAAAATCCACGTAGAAGAGGTAGTCAAAATATTTGCTGAAAAATATAGAAATAAAATCACATAAAGGTAAAGACTTCCTCAATTGATGGCAAATATCAACAACATGAAGCATAAACAAAATCAAATTTTTGCAATATAAAGTGCTCTGGGATTAAATATGGAAAGAGTAAAATATTTTACTTTGGATACCCATTGTTGCTATCCTCAGATGTTCTCAAGGGCTGGTTCCGCAATGGGCGACTCTCAATCTGTGCATACAGGAACAAAGAACTAATGTTTAAATACTGCCAGCAGCACAGATCAGCATGTGCATCTTTGATAAGAGACAAGAAGACATTGAATGGTACTCAAAACTCACCTTAGTAAGGTTAATTTGCCGTAAAGCAAAAACAGCAAGTGCTTTGAAAAGCACTCCAGGGCCTTCCTCCAGTGAAAAGACGATACTCGTCTGAGAATTTATACAATGAAAAGTAAGCAATACAACATAATGATTTTGAGATCTCAATTGCAAGTACCTTTTTGTTACAAAAAGTCAAACCTTGAATGGTCTGTCTGTGCCTGGAATTATCGGTTCCCTAGCTAGCATCAGAAATCGAGTGACATTATCACAATCATCCTGTCAGAAGGAAAAACGGATAGTGATTAATTCTCAAATCATCTCAACTCAACTATATCACTACACGAAAGCAAATATGAACCTGAATATCTTCAGCTAATATATTCAGGCCATAAATCTTTGCAGCAGCAGAACTAGCAACAGCTCCTGTGTCTTTAAGTTTGTTAAGTGCAACGTGCTACAGGATTAAGGTGATCAAGTCAATTGCAATATAAACACCACTGAATGTTGTAATTTAGTAAATATAATCAAATGAAACAAATATTCCAAAATCTAATATATACCAAAATATGAGTTCACAATGCAACTGAATCCTAGAATGTTAAGCCATGAACTTCATCGCACTCTGACACCAGAAGTGGTTCCGGCAAGCAACACAAGGAATACTTGGAATACATTAAAATGCAGGAAGGAATAATCCATAGTCTCAAAATAACTTGAGTTAGAAGTTAAGGGCATTTTACAACAAAAAACTATGTGAATTCGCTCATAAAACAGCAAACTACTCACTGATCCTTCTGAAACATTGGTACCACTATCTTCATCTCTTAAAAATCACTAAACCTTGGGTTTTTTGTCTATAAAAAAAATCGGACAAATCCCAAATTGAAAGGATGGCATATAAACCATAATGGATTCTTTTAATACACTTTACACTATATAGTACATCTAGGACATTTCTCTTAACAAACTCTGCTTTGTATAGGTAAAAGAAAAAATGACCCTTATCTTCTTACTTACAACTCTTTGCACTCTCCCATTATTCAGCGAGAGAGAGGCCAATCAAAGAAGAGAGAGATAAGAAAATGTTTCAGCATATAAAACACATAAATATACTTGAAAAACCTAATATATTTACCACATCAAACTATCATGCTGAATTTGGATGACAATTGGCCTTCAAGACAGTATTAAGACCTCTATGTAAATTGCAAGGCATAGACAGACAGAGGAATTACAAGGTTTCTACTTGCCTGCAATGGAACAGGAACAGCACCTGAGCCACGCTACTAAACTCTTTTCTCACAAAGAAATGGTCTAAGTGCTCATTAAATAAATAAGGCTTGTAAATTTTAGTAGGCAATGGCATTAAATTTTACTGACTTCAACAGGCTTAGGTGTTAGATTCATTGACTGCACTGAATTAACATTCATTCTAATCTAAAACTAGCAAAAATAGGAAAGATAGCATCTCCAACTACCGTTTTCAGGCCTACCTTTGCTGCACCAGCAGTATCATCCACTGCTTCTCGGACCAATCCCAGACTTGTCAGGGTATGCTCACATTGTGCAAGAGCCTGAAACATTAACAGTGGCAGACACATATAAGAACCATGCAATCCAATATATGAGCTTAGTTGAGAGGTAGTCCACAATAACCTGAGGATGACTAAGGACCCTCTTCAAGTCTTCAACTTTAACTCCATTATTGGCTAGTAAGCAATGGCGAACAGCATATTTAACCTCCCCTACTATATGCAGTCTGTGCCGGAGTAAAAGGTCATAGTTTCTGTGGATGCTACCACCTAAAGAATTTTCAATAGGTAGAACTGCTCTGTCCACAAGCCATCGTTCAACAGCCTGTGAAAGGGATAACAAATCATATAAAGATCATTATATAATTCCACAAAGACAATGTTAAAAACCACTTGTTTGGATTTTCCTAAAGCTTCATTTGTGATCCTCTGTTTAGTTCAAAATGACTGTACTGTACAATTTGAAATCCCTAGCAAGTACAACAGAGAAATTAAATAAGAAACCAAAGAAACTCAAGCATCTCAGCTAATTCCAATATGAGGGAAATTGAAAAAATTATACTGATAGCAAAACACACACAATGACCCTAACTGTTCCAATCGTAGAGAACTTGCTTTGAAATCCGTAGATAAGAAGTAAGCAGTTTTTCATCCAAACCAACACTATCTCCATCTAAACAGACTTAGAAATTTATTCAATTAATTACGTGATCATATAAAGAAGTAATTTCCAAAAAGAACAAAAAATTCTTATTTAAGTTGGCAGGACTAATTTTTTCACTGCAATTGTTGCGCAAAGAAGATGTTTAGATGATATATTTCTCTGAAGCCATGCAGTGAGTAAA
The DNA here is from genome assembly GCA_949640765.1 of Croton laevigatus. Lineage (NCBI taxonomy): Eukaryota > Viridiplantae > Streptophyta > Magnoliopsida > Malpighiales > Euphorbiaceae > Croton > Croton laevigatus. The sequence goes on along the minus strand of CATIWJ010008459.1, from coordinate 2,372 downwards.
TGCTGCAGCTCTTTCAGTCATTCTCACGTAGCCAATGTAGTTGGTGTGTACCTTTAAATGCACAAGAGATCGAAATCCTGTAAAGTAGATGTTCTAGTCTACTTAAAGTGGCTTAGAAAGTACAATGGGAAATATGCAACATACCCCAAAACGGAGCATTCTGACAGATGTGATTGGCTGCTCAAACAAGTTTAATAACTCCAATGGCGTTTTCAGTTCCTCTTTACAACCTTAAAACACTCAATGCAAAATTCAGTAACCATCAGTCGCTAAAACTATCAACCCACATGCTGGTGGCTTGGCGACGAAAATATTTTGGCTTTTCTAACAACTCAAAAAAGTATAACGTAATGAACTCCACTCCACAACTTAATTGCTTGAAGCCTGAAAAGTATTTCCCCTTTAGTCTTTGAAGGATTGAATCTCTTACTAAACTTGGTACCCACATCTAAAGTAGTAACAAATGTAAGTGGAACCTTGAGAATACATCATAACCACTAAAGATAACCAAGAAAAAATAATTCCAATGGCCAGGATTCAAATGTACTAAAATAAACATGGACATAACACTAAATGGACTGAATAGCATTAGAGCCATCAAACAACTCATGAATGGTACAAAAAATGAAGCTCATTCTATGAGGCCAAAATGTTCCTCAGGCGCTGCTTGGCATAGTTACCAATTTAAGTAGCAGAGATGTTTCAGTAACATCTAGTAATTTATTTAGTAATCATGGATCAGCAATTTCAGTCATGGTCAGATATTAGTGTTTAATGAAATCTTGTGGAGGCTAACATTTCATAAAACAATTTCCTAATCTCTGTCTAGAAATTGTGCTACCGAATGTTGAACCACTAAAAGTCACTTAAAAAGTTTCAAAGAACAACAACTAAGTAAATTTTTAAAATTTTTATTCAAAACTGCAAGATATTATGTAATAAATCAGTATTACTGGGATAGAAATGGACTTCAATAACACTGTCTTGGTCAGGTTTCAAATTAGAATGCTGTTGGGCACTTCGATGGGGAAAATTTAAGATGACAAAAGCTCATAAATCAATTAAACAAAGACTTATAGTTAGAGCCATTATTTGTCAATTCCAATTCCAATTAAAACTACAAATTTTCTTGAGGCAATTATCAGAATTAGTTGATTTGACCTTTTTATCAATGATTTTGATACAATGATCACATTAAAAATCAAACATCACTCCCTTCTATGGTGCCATTGTTACGTTGGCTTTCTTGAAGCTGGAAATTGACATATACAATCTAACAGTACCACAAGAGGGTTGTTAGGGAAAAGCTCAACTAAACTCCATGTTTCAAGCTACTCTATCAATAAATAGTGTGTAAGTAATTCAAATAAAAGAAAAATAGAACTCGAAAATGAGCTGATTTGTAACCAAACAAACATCATAGTTTGAATTCCAGAGACAAAGAGGTAGAGGAATGCACCTCAAAAGCGGTATCAAACTGTTCGCACGGGACTGCTTCACATTTCGGATACGCTTTCTCTGCTGCAGACTCGCTGTAGGCGCCACGAACACCCTGCATATAAAATATGTACCACATTAAACTTCAATTTTCTTAAGATTTCAATGTACAAACAATGCTATAATTACCTGATAAGCAACGCGAAGACGGGACCCGTCAGATACAGAAGAGAAGTGCGAAGACGACAGAGGCCCTGATCAAAATACTCAATGAAATAAAAAACCGACCAAAAAGAAAAAAAAATTAAAATTTAGAGAGGAAAAAAAAAAAGGCGAATATAGAAATCAAACAGTACTAGGAAGCGCGTCTCTGGAAACGACATCGTAAGAAGCATCCTGCAACTGAAGAACAGTATTATGTATCTTCTCATTCTCCACAGCCTCAAACGCTCCGTCGTTGTCCCCATGAATAGAGGCCAACACTATTGCATTACGGCGGGTCTTAATCAAATTCAAAATCGGAGGCGATTTGATGTCAATTCTAGGAAATTGATCGGACGGAGATGGTTTGACCGCGAATTGGGGATTTGCTAGGAATCGCGTAACGGAAGAAGCCATGAATTAAGTGATTGATTGGTTAAGTAAGGTGCATGAGATAGATAGATAGATAGAAGGAGGTAGAGATTTAATATAAATCGAACACAATAAAATAAATTTAGAAAAAATAAAAAACGAACTTGGATACAGGGAATATATAGGGAGAAAGAGAGTACGGCGACACGAGAATCTTTGGTTCAATAGGATTTGGAATTGTAACAGAAGAGGGATTTGGTTTCATACATCGGTGACTCAGTCAGTTGACTGGTCGTGCGGTAAAAATTAGTAAAATTTTAAGGGTAATTTCTTTCAAAGTTTGGGTTAATATACTATTAAGT
>CATIWJ010008413.1:0-27242 GCA_949640765.1 Croton laevigatus | reverse complement strand
TCAATGAGTGAATTTTCAAGTTCAACTAACTTGTTTTAAAAATATAAATATCAAGCGGATGAATAAGAATAAAAAGAATAAAAAGGTTTTGGAAAGCCTTCCATTTGTTTATCATTATAGTTATTTATAGATAATAATATTTATATTTTGTATGGAATTCGAACCTGAACTCTATTTATGATTTATTATTTCTATCTCATATGCCTTTATTTTCTATTTCAGCATATCGATTTACGTCTAGCTAGTTATTATTATTTTCATTTTCATAGATGAATTCTGCAGATTTTCACATCTCGGCTTTACATATACAACATATATCACTGTCAATAGAAAATTTCTTATTATTTAGATATTTCTTAGATATTAGATATTTTGATTCAAATTAAGGATTAGAAACTTGAAAAACAAGGATTGGGTTGCGCCATATATATTCTAATTAATCTTGAAATATATGTCTGTACATGTTACTCACTTATTAATATCCACTAATATTTCATCCGCTTGTGATAACATTTATATATATATATATATATATATATATATATATATATATATATATTTTTAACATAGATATGATATATAGAGAAGGGGATTGATAAGCCTCGAACCTGGGACCTCAGGTCCCAAAAAAGAGGTGCCTTACCACTAGACCACCTCTTGGACTACTAGACCACCTCTTGGGCTACTAGACCACCTCTTGGGCTTGTGATAACATTTATATTTTACTTATAGTGTGTTTAACAAAAATAATAATCCCTCTGTTTCAAATATTAGTCTCATTCTACTTTTTATTTTGTTCCAAATATAAGAGTTTTAATAGACAATTTTATATTTTTTCATTGTAATCTTGTAACAAGTTGCGACAAGATACCTTTTTGAAAAAAAAAAAATTAATTTTTGGACAATTTTATCTTTTTTCAATCCAGTACATTGTTAAACTTTTCAATGTATCGGTTAATTATATTCAGTGTAGAAAAGTTTTTCACCTTTATTTATCATGTAAATAAAAGGTGGAAAAATTACAGTATCGGTGGTTGTAAGAGACAAATATCTTGCAAAAAAATGAGCAAAAATGAAAGAACGTCAATTTGCGGAAAAATGCAAATAAGTTGCACAGATGATGCCAATCGGATACTTGAAACAAATGGATCGTTTCTTTGGGGTGTTCAACATGTCCGACCGCACAAGGCCCAAAAATAAAAATTTCAAATATTAAATGACGCGTATTATATTTAATGTTTTAAGAGAGGGCAGTTGATAGACAGTTTTGACCTTAAAATATACGGTCGTGTGTTTGATCCGTGTTAATGCTTTTTAGAAATAATTTATTTAAAATAATTTTTTTTTCTCTTTTAAATTTTGAATAGATAGCTCCGTTTTCTTAAATAATTAAAATAAATAGAATTCCAAAACTTTTACTACATCCCTCACTATAACAAAGAGACCAACTTAAAATGATAATAATAAATTTTGTCGAAAAAGAAAAAAATTGTCATAGAACAACGGAGAAGTAGAAAAACATATGATGGGAGGAATAGCAGTAAATCTTGCGTGGTAGCATTCGATAAATTTAGGGTGTTTTTAAAAAAACTAATTATTTAAGTGACATTTAACTGTTTAAATAACGATATATAAAATAGTAAAAATTAAAAATTACTTAAATTAATTTTTAATAAAATATTATTTAAATAACTAAAAATTATTTTAAAACAAATATGTTAATAAAATAATTTTTATTTTCAAGACAAAACCTTAAAAGTTATTCTTAAAGCTGGGAGGAAAAAATTTGTATATTCATATAAAATATTAACAGTGACATAATTAAAAATTAATTTAAAAAGTGAATTGTTATAACAAGACAAGAAGAAGGTAATTTTGCCGTAGTTTAAAAAAAAAAAAAAAAGGGTAACTTTGCCCACTTTTATCCTAAGCCCAATGATCCTTATGATCAAACGCTATGGATGTCGGCAACAATATAATAACATAGTCCTCGTAGCAGCATATCCTAACCATAATTTGCTACCATAAGCAAAATCGATAAAGAAAAGAAATAAAGAAAGAAGGCGACTTTGGATCTTTCTTTGTCTCTCGGCGATCTCATTTCCTCTTTTTCCTTCTCTCTTTCCCTCTCTGTATCTCTTATCTCTAATACCAAAACATCAATTTCGGATCTGATCTCACAATCCCTGCAGCCAGCCTCCAGGTATTGCTATCTTTTTTTTTTCTCTCTGTGTTTGTTTTATAGAATTCACGAATTGCTTGTTTCTATAATTGACGCTGCGCATTGATCATTTATTAGGGTATTTTGATTTTGGTTTGTTGGATTGCTAATGGAATCGTCTTCGAGTCAACCGGAGTTTGACTACTTGTTCAAGTTACTAATGATTGGGGATTCTGGTGTCGGGAAGAGTAGTTTGCTTTTGAGTTTCACTTCCAACACTTTTGAGGATCTCTCTCCTACTATAGGTCTGCTTTCTTTCCTCCAATTACATTATCCCCAAATTTTTTTTTTGTGGGTTCGATCATTTTTGTATAATTTAAATTCATTTTAGGAATTCCCTTGTTCTTAGTGATATTGGTAATTGGTAATTGAATGGAATATATCTGGTTTGGAGTATGATCTATGAACACAATATTTGCGTGATCACATTTCTAATTATACATCAACTGAAGATTACTGATTTTAGTTTTTGGTTTATTGTTTTGTTGTAGGTGTGGATTTTAAGGTAAAGCACATTACCATAGGTGGGAAAAAGTTGAAACTTGCTATTTGGGACACAGGTAATACTTTGTTGCTTAATGATTTATTTCCAGAAGTATTTATTAATTCTTGTTTGTAGCGCTAGTTTTTGCCCTGACTAATGTGGAATTATAGTTGGTTTTATGTTTTTATTGTTTTATCTGATGCTACAATTGAAAGGCAATATCTTTCCATGATTGAGGTGTCATTATCCTGATAAATCTAGTTAGGAACTAAATTGGATTGAAATTTTCATTGTTGAGAATGATGAATTAATAGAAGAGCCATGTGGCATCTTGTAGGTTAGAAGTTTAGAGCCATAAGGACAGAAATGAGGATCCAAATTCTTTGAATATAGTTAATTTTCCCTGTCTCATAAGAATTCATACTTTTATTTGTGTTTTGTTATATTTGATGAGAATGTGTTTTAGTTGTTAACTTTGGATATCCCATGGATAGAAGGTTAATTTTAGAAATTGTTTTAATTTGCAGCCGGGCAGGAAAGGTTCAGAACACTTACTAGTTCTTATTACAGAGGAGCTCAAGGAATAATAATGGGTAATTAGTTTTACCTTTTTGTTGTCTAGCCTCTCACCAACCTTTTTATATTCACTATGCTCTTTTTTGTATTGGAGAAATGATAAGACACTTCAAGAATCTCTATATTTGCTATTGGAGAGGTGCTAGTGATTGTATATAATGATGGAAGTGGGGCTGGGTTTTATGGACACCTGATGGCCAATAACTTGTTTAAACTGGGTTTGACTATTAGTTTAAGGGGTTTGGTAAGAGTATGTGTATTAAATGCATTACCTGCTCTGGGTTTGTGATTGCTATGCATATTAGCTATCTGTTGAAACTCGTTTATGCATTGGTGATATAAAGTTATGTGGATATTATAATATTGATTGTAGTTCATATGTAGTTTATAATGGTTTAATGTTTTTTTATTTTGGTCAGTTTACCTATAAAATTTGATAGTTATGGATTTGAACTTTTCTTTTCCTAAATAATTTTATTTCTTTTATTAAATAAATAAGATGTTAGTGAAAATGTAATTCAGATGGTGGGTTTATGTATTAATCAAACAAGTATGGGACAGATATAGATATGTAAAACTTCAAACGGATTTGGGTGTATGGGTATTTCCAAAGAATTTTAAGCAAGTTTGAAACAGATACGTGTATTGAAATTTTAATCAAGTTTGCATATGGGCAGTTCAAATTCATCTGATACTCGTTCTTCTCCATTCCGACTTGTATAGTGTTTTTGTTTTTTACACCATTTAAATATTTATTTTCCCCCAAAGAAGTTAGCATACTTGCATTTATTCACTCCAACTTCACAGATAATTAATTTTGGATTTCTAGTGCCAAGTGTGCCGTTTTATGTAAACTTCCAGTTATGCAAGAAATTATAGTTTGCAAGAAATTATAGTTTAGTTCTCAATTTTCAACATTTTTCTATTGGGAATTGTTACAGTATATGATGTAACCAGACGAGATACTTTCACAAATTTATCTGATATATGGGCCAAAGAAATTGATCTATATTCGACAAACCAGGATTGCATCAAGATGCTTGTTGGCAACAAAGTTGATAAGGTACATTTGAAACAAAAATATGAGTAATTTCCTTTTTCCTTCATGTAGTCTTATGCAAATTTAGTAAGTTTGGTGCCTTTGTTAGCTGGATGGAGACAAATGGATACATTTGTTCAGTTCCAATATCCCTTTAGTTTCTGATGTGCTTCTAAATTTTTTTTTTCTCAGTAGTCTACATTATCTCATGATCTTATTAATTTGACAGACTACAGTTGAAATTTTATGTTGCTATGGAGTTGATGATATCTGAGCACATTTTTCGCAGGAGAGTGAAAGAGTTGTCACCAAAAAAGAGGGGATTGACTTTGCCAGGGAGCATGGATGCCTTTTTCTTGAATGCAGTGCAAAAACTCGAGTCAATGTAGAACAATGTTTTGAGGAGCTTGTTTTAAAGGTATGTGTTATGCCAACATTTTCATGTATGCTTTCTTTCATTCTGGTTTGGCTGCACATCCAGAAATATAAGATCATGAGATAAAATTGTTGCTTCCTCCTGAAACACCCTGATGATCCAACTATTAACTTGGCTTTTTTCTTGCAAATAGCCTAAATATACTATCTCTTGTTAAGGAAATAACAGGTTATTGCCTGTTTTACATTGCCATGTTTGCATGACAACCCAAGTTGGGTGAAATGCCTGTGCTCGTCTCATTATTTACTAACTTGCATGACCCAACTATGCCATCCTGTCTTCCCTGCATTGGAAGGCAAGCTTCAATGAAGCTGCTGTGCATTAGAGATGAGATGAGAGTGGTTAATGATATTGTATTTGTCTTCACTATATATAGTTCAAGATGATATTGCAGACTAGAGAGTGCTTATGATGATATACTACATTAATGTGCAGATCTTAGAAACACCAAGTCTATTGGCAGAAGGCTCTAGTGGTGTAAAAACAAACATCTTCAAACAGAAGCCTCCACAGGAAGCTCCGACTAGTAGTTGTTGCGGTTGGTGATTGCATATATTGGTGGCTGTTACTGTATTTGTGAAAATCAGCCTATGGGTTTTCCTTCCATTCCATTTCTCTCTTTATTCTTCATGATCGTCTTTGGATTACCACCACGTACAAAAATGACAATCGCTGATTATGATATTGATATGGGCTGAATGAAGAATTTCATTTATGCGGCTGCCATCCTTCCTTTTCCTTGGTCAAATTATTATTTAACACCCCCCCCCCCCCCCCCTCCCCTTTGGGCGGTCTTTTTAAAATATATGAATTTACTTTGGAAATGTTTAATGTTTCAGTCATTCAGTCAAAAATCCATAACAAAAAATAATACTTTGTGGTATTCAGGTCAACCCAAGGGGTTGGCCTTGTGGTGAGGTAAGTTACTAAAGACCAAAAGGTCCCAGGTTCAAACCTTTGGGGGTAACTAAAGGCAAAAAAAAAAAAAAACGTGATAATTATGAAAATTAGTGGAGAATTATAATGGACGCAACATTCTAGATTTACTGAAAGTGAAGAGTAGAGCCATGCATTAATTTTGAATGGAATAATAATTCGTACATACATAAATAAGTGTCTTAGCTTTCATTTATTATTGTTTCATTCTTAGATTCTTAGATTATAATAAAATTAAGTGGTAATTTTATTTGTATATTTTTAATTATTAATAGATAATGGATTTTAAAGGTTAAATAAAAATTTAAGTGAATGGTACATGGAACATTTAATAAATAAATTGTATATTTTTAATACAATAATTATCATTTTTTAGTACTTGTAAAAGTTAGCATATTTATTGTAAAACTGAGAGATAGCATACTTATTAGGAGATAGATAGGAGTATTATTTAGTTCGAGGACTTTATATATTATACTTCCTCCTCCATAAACGAAGGAAAGATTTCATTTTGCACAAAAATTAAGAAACTAACTAAATTTGTCGCCAAAATTTCTCCTAGTATTTGTCTAGAATTCATAGTCCAAGACAAAAAGCTAAGAGAGAGTGATGATGTAGGCAATGGAAAAAACAATAAAAGGGAAGTGGGGGAGAAGAAAATGCTATTTTTTTAAATAAATATCACTTTTAAAATTTTAATATAAATAAATATTAATAATTTTAAAATATTAGATAAATGACATATTTACGAGTATTGTAAGCCTTCTCCATTTTCAGGGATCCGGATGTTTACCTACCTAGCAAAGTATGTTAAGATCATGGAGCTGTGGTATCAGAGAGGTCGCCTATTATAAACCTAAAAGAGGTCTCCTTTCGCTCTAGGCTAAAATTGCCTAGGTCGCGTAGACCTCATAGGTGTCTTGGACTACCAATCTCCCAGCTGTCTTAGGCTACTAACCATGTCGTCATAAGATGTGGATCACTTGCTCTAGGCTACCAACCACGCCTCCATAAGTTGCAAACTACTTGCTCTCTATATTTAGCCAATCCTACTGTCTCAAGTCACTATAAAAAGCCTGTAAATGCCATTTGTTAGGACATATAACTTTTCAGACTTCAAATATGATATAAAAAATATGTATTTTTATTGTCAATTTTAATAAATAAGTAAATTAATTTATGTATAAAAAGAAAATAAGTGTATTTACTAATAACTAAAATGTAACATTTACTTAATATTTGAAAAAATATAACATTTGCTTAACATAAGTCTTAAAAATTAACATGGGAAGAAAATTTGGAATGAAAAAATGGGTTTCAAATTTCCAGTGGACCATTAAGGTTGGAATAAAAATTATGACTTGCAATAATTGTGCTGAAATAGAAACAAATATAGGGGCTTTCTAAGCAAAACCGAGGACAAGTGGATGTAGAAGTAAGCACATAAGCTGCAAACTTGTGACTAATTCTCCCTCGCACTCTTTCAATGGAAGAAAGAGATACATTAAAACCTTTATAAATTAATATTATTGGGATCATGATATTTTATTATTTTATAGAGATATTAATTAACCGATAAATTAATATTTATTAATTTAAAGAGATTTTTATAATTGATTGAAGTTAAATTTTAATTACATCAAAAAGTATTGTATTTTAGAAAAATTCATGTACTATATTATATTAATTGAATGAATTTAAAACATAAATCTATAGTACATAATATTAATGAAAACTAATAAATAACGTTCATTATTTTTTAATAATTAAATATTATTTATTATATTTTTACTGAAAATATTAAGTGTTGGTGATGAAGTTGAAGATGATACAATATCTTTGGAACCAATTACATATAAAGAAGCACTTATCGCGTTTAGAATTCTTCATAATTTTTTTTTGTGTAGTTCGAGAACAAGAACACCAAAAATTTTGGATGTAATAAGAAAAATTAGAGATGAGTTCCAACTAGACTTAAATTTTAAGAGAAAAAAAAAAAATCAACACTATAATTATATTTCACTAAATTATTTTAATTATGTTTGTTTAAATTTATATAGTTATTAATTTATGATATTAATATGACTCTATATTTACATAGAAATATTTTAAAAATATATTATATTATTATTTTATCGAAATTTGTTAAGCGAGACGAAGACATATGCTCTAAACTTTTGACTAATTCTAAATATGAGGGAAATTTATTGAACTTGCTGATTGATATTGGTTATATTTTAATAGAAAAACAATGAAGGTGACAAAGAAGATCCAATGGAAGCATAAAATTTTTATGGGCCATAAATAGCAACATGAAAAATTAAGTTAACAAGAGTTGATATTGAGTAGGAAAGTAAGTGCACATATGTTAACACGCTACGGAAATTGAGAACTATTTTGTGTATGTTAAGATTGAAGAAAATTTAAAAGGTGTTTTTAAAAAGAATTAAAAGTTATTTTGAGTGAAAGAAAAAATAAATAAGTACTAGTGGACAAATTTGCTGCGGTGGCGCACGGTGAGGCAGGATTGGACGCAAAAGTCAAATAAGGCGGATCCCACCTCTTATAATCAACGGTGCACAAAATTCAAACCTGCTCTCATTTTCTTTTTCCGAAGTCCCAAATAATTTCAGAGATTTTATAAAAACAAAGCGAGAAAAAGGGTGCAAAGTGCGGCGACATATCCAAAACTCTATCTCCTCTTCCTCAGCTTACTGCTATTTCACTATTCTCCGAATCAAGTTCTCAACCAATCATCCGACGGACTCCGCTTGTATTCCCTCCCTCACCTCCGCCTCCCCCGGCGGGGATGTCGATGCTGAAGCTTCTCAAATTGTACCCCTCATGGCAGCAGTACCATCACAACCATCGGATAGTATGATATCGACTAGAGATCCCGATGCTCTCTTCAGCGGCGGCGGAATCAGGTTCCTAAAATTTTGATGCTTTATTGCTGTGATGATCAAATTGAGTAGTTTGTATTTGCTTATGAGTTATGACCAGTCCCATAAGAGGCTGTATGGAATTGGTAGAGACAGACTGGCTTTTTTTATTTTGACGCAGAATTACTTGTTTGCACATGATAATTTATATGAATAGTAAGTTTAAGTTCAGATAACAAGCTCCTAATAATTATTGGAAAATTTGCTAGTTTGGAATGGTTTGAAATGCAAATTATAGGTAAGCTAGTTAAAGAACAATCAATGATCAATTGAATAAGTTTGAATAGGTGGGTTTGGGATGGACTTATTATCTCTCCATTGTTTAAATAGTCTCAATGAAGAGTGCAACTTAAGAAGAGAGATGAATGATTAAGTTGCATGATGATCAGCTAAGATTTTCCAGGCTGGTGGTGTTTGAAATAGTCATGTTGATGAACCAGTGACATGAACTGATTGATTAAGTTAGTATGAGTGTGAGAACCTGACATTCTTTCAAGTGGTGAAAACGAGTCTTCAGATGTGGAATAGCTCACAGCTACTAAAAGAAATGGATGAAAATATATGACATATTAATGTTTCTATGTGATGTTGGTTTCAATAAATAATAAGTTTGATCATGTAGTTATGATGGATCTTTTTAGTAGAGCACATGAGATTTACGGTCCAATGGTGTGATAAAAAATGTTGTCATATGGCTTTACAATTAGAGACAATAGGCCGTATTGTTGTACCTAACAACACTTCTGCTCCTGTAATTTTGTGAAATTGATCTCAAATGCCACATTCTGTATGGTTTTTGAATTTCATTTTTTTTTTTGTGTGAATAGAAGTGCAGAGAAAGCACGACGATAGATCCCTAAATCGATAATTCTCTTGTAGAAACAAAAATTTTCAGATGAAATGAAAAACTACTGAAGAAAAATATTTCCGTCATCAAATGACAACCTTCTAGCATTAAAATTAATGATTTGAATATATTTTGATTATGGGTATTTAAAGCGACTTTACAAAACTTACTAACTCCAACATGGCTCACAGTTATTTTTAATATAATCTTTGACAATATTCATTATGAAAGCTAGATTACAGAAATCATGCTTTTCTTTAGGTTTCAAATTTGCATGATTTGTATTTGTTCCACTTCACTGCATTAGGGGGAACGATAAAATTCTTATGCCCCTTTTTTTAAGTGGTCTATGATTAATTGACATCTGAAATTTTGTGTCACTTTATATTGTGAAAACCTAGTAGCTCGGTGAAATTTATTTCGGTTTGTTAAGAATCTAGGCCTAACTTACCTGAAAACCCGAGTTAACATGTGAGGATTGCCCAACCTTATAAACACTACGTCCTCCTCACTCCTAACCAATGTGGGATTCCAACACACCCCCTCTCACCCATCACGGGTGAGGACATCAACCCAACAGGTGCAACCGCCCATCACGGGCAATCCTCACTTGCCTCCTCCACCTTGCCCATGGCCCGTGATGGGCGGTTGCACCTGTTGGGTTGATGTCCTCACCCGTGATGGGTGAGAGGGGGTGTGTTGGAATCCCACATTGGTTAGGAATGAGGAGGATGTAGTGTTTATAAGGTTGGGCAATCCTCACCTGTTAACTCGGGTGCCTCCTCCACCAATGTTGGGACGTTTGCCCATGGACCGTGATGGGCGGTTGCACCCGTTGGGTTGATGTCCTCACCCATGATGGGTGAGAGGGGGTGTGTTGGAATCCCACATTGGTTAGGAGTGAGAAGGATGTAGTGTTGATAAGGTTAGGCAATCCTCACCTGTCAACTCAGGTTTTCAGGTGAGTTAGGTCCAGATTCTTAACATGGTTCAGGCTATATTGTTTTCTTATCCTTTCTTTTCATTGATATTTATATCTATACTTAATATTTTTATTTTTTGAACTCGTAGCTTTCTCTCTGGGAGCAAAACGTCAAAATTCAGCTATGGGTATTCAAGTTTCAAGGGAAAAAGGGCCTCGATGGAGGATTTCTATGAGACAAGGATAGCTGAAGTCGATGGTCAAATGGTTGCCTTCTTTGGTGTTTTTGATGGTATTGCTCATGTTTCCATCACCAAAAATCTGAGAGTTCTTTCTCGGAAATAAGTTCTTGCTTTCCACTGTTAGACTTCCAATATTTCTCATCTTAATACCCCCTTGAATGTTTATTCACAATTGCTGTAAAGTATCTTTACTTTTGAACGGGGGTGCATTCTCTACATGTATAGCCTAAGATATTTTTGAGATGTAATTTTTTTGTACTGCTTGGAAGTGAGTAGTTTCTCTCTCTCTCTCTCTCTCTCTCTCTTGTGGTCAAAGTGAGCACTCTTTGATTAATGTTAGTGACCAAATGTGTACCTTTTCATGATAAAACTTTTTGTTGTTTGCTTTGTTCTTGAAGTTTGTATGGTACTGTGGCCAACAATTTTATGGTGCTCTCACTTCCAGGATCATTAATGCTTTTGTTTTGCTTTAGGTCATGGAGGTGCTAGAACTGCTGAATACCTTAAAAACAACTTATTCAGGAATTTAAGCAGCCATCCAGATTTTATCAAAGACACAAAGACAGCTATTGGTATGACATTTCTGTAGTTATTGTGTCATTATGTGTATGGAATGGCTCTTCTCTTTCCCATATTTTCATAGGAGCAAGTTCTTCACTGCAGTTGAAGCATTCAGACAGACAGATGCAGATTTCCTCAATGAAGAAAAAGGCCAGCAAAAGGATTCTGGATCAACCGCATCAACAGCTATGCTGTTGGGAGACCGTCTCCTCGTTGGAAATGTTGGTGATTCCAGAGTTGTAGCCAGTAGAGCTGGTTCAGGTTGCTTTTCTTTCTTTCTTTCTGATGAAGGATAGGAATTTTAATAATAATATTCTGTGATGATCAGAGTGATAAACTTTAAAATGAAAAAGGAAATATTATGGCATTCAAAATTAGATCCTATAATCATATTTGATTTAATGAAAAAATGTAATTTCGGATGTTTTCTTGAATCCTGATGCCATAATGGGGAGAATTTTGAAGTTTCACTTTTGTAAGTGTATTTGATTAGAAGCATTTACCTTATACCTGACAATTTAACTACTTATATTGACCATCTTTATGTTTTATGTGTAGCCATTCCATTGTCTATTGATCACAAACCTGATAGATCTGATGAACGCCAAAGGATTGAAGATGCTGGAGGTTTTGTTGTATGGGCAGGTGAAATTGAATATTCCTGTGTTGTTGATTTGTTGTGGCCATATCTCTTCATCTCTCACATTCTCATGCAGAATGAATGTATTTTTTGTATTTTTGTTAAGTTTTTTTTTTGATATTTTTTGTATTATTGATATTGATATTTGTTCTTTGCTTTGTTGGATAAATGTTTTATTTTTGAAACAGATCATGATACAGCTTGCTTACATGCATCACAACTTTCTGAATATATTTCTCTGACATGGTGCTAAATGTCTAGGTACATGGCGTGTTGGTGGTGTTCTTGCTGTTTCCCGTGCATTTGGAGACAAACTGCTCAAACCATATGTTGTTGCTGAGCCAGAGATTCAGGTAATTTATCATACAATAGGTTTTGAGAGCTGATTATTTTAAATATTCTGGCATTGTTTGGCAAATGGTGTAATTCTTGGTCTGCATGCACATGCATTACTGCTAAATGATAGTTAGGCATAAATAGAATATGCTCTGCATATGTTGAAAATTATGTCAAATTCTTATTTTCGGCATTACAAGGAGACAACCCTATAGTTGCTGGGTGAGCATGTATCCGGATGGTCATTTTGTCATAATGCTTTAGTGACTGATTGTAGAAATCTTATCCTAGAAAATTTATTTATTATTCTTCATTTACTATCGAAACACCTAGTTCTTCCATTTTTTTTATAAAATCACAGAATCAGTAAGAAAGAAGACTATTCTTTACATCTTTGGGGTAGGCATTTTGAATTTCTGACTTATGGTGCAGTGCAGGGCGGTTGATGTTATCTGTGTGTTTTTGTTGCATTTCACTGTTTACTAAATTAGGGGGAGATGTTGCAAAATTCCTGTTTTATCATCGTTCCTTTACGTCTTGTCTCTGTGTGTGATATTTCGTCTGATGATTGTGCGTTTCTGATGGTTAGGAAGAAGAAATTAATGGTGTGGACTTTATAATCATTGCCAGTGATGGTCTATGGAATGTATTATCAAATGAGGTCAGTGGCTTCCAGTTCCTGTGCAGACTGTATTTCAAAAACGGAAAAAATGAATCATGTTATTTTTTTTCAAGTAACATTACTCAAATTCATGAATTCAGGAGGTAACATTGATATTAAAACATGTATTTCGCTTGCTGAAGTTTAAAAGATATTATATCTTTTATTATTTTGAAAGTGTTTTGAAATAATTTTTCAGCATGAATGTTTTGTCATAGAGTAGCTCGCGTTAACATGCTAGCTAAGATGTGAGCAACGGTTCAGTTAACTGAAAACTGAAATGAACTGGATCAATTTTTATAATTCAGTTTAGTCTTCTTAATAATTTTGTTCTGTTCAGTTTTTACGTTTTATTGAATTTCAGTTATTTCAGTTTGATTCAAAATAATTGAACTGCACCATTGGTTTAGTTTCTTTTCCTTCTTTTTCTTTTAAGTTAGTTTCTGGAATATTGGTTCATTTCCTTTCAGTTTTATGTAAAATTTTGAATCTGAGTCATTTCGATTTCCTTCCTAAAAAGAATTTATTTTTCCAGTTTTGTGAAAGTTAAACTGAATTGGTTAAGCGATTGATACTGGCCCCCTAATGCTAGCATGTCTACTTCCAGGAAGCAGTTGGCTTAGTGCAGGACATAACTGACGCAGAAGCAGCATCTAGAAAACTAATACAAGAAGCTTATTCAAGGGGAAGCTCGGACAATATTACCTGTGTTGTGGTTCGATTTAACAATTCGTGAACATATATGATTTTTACATATTTAAAGATTCAAATGCTTCTGTCATGTGATCCATTTTGTTTTTGTATTTACTTTTTCCAGCTTTCTAGAGAACATTAAAGAAGCATGACTACAGAAAACAAAGCAGATGTTTCCATTTAAGCTTCTCTTTAAGTATAGAATGTTATTATTCATGCCATTGGTTAGAAAAAATGGTAGAACGTTGTTATTTGATTACCATTGCAGGCTAAGGTCGAATGTTCCCCCTACCATATCTGTATAGTGCATTTAAACAGAATGGTACAGGCCACCTCTATGATCAATGACAGCTGAACTTTCGATTTTTGAGTATGTGTATGGGGATGCTGTTCAGTGTTTTGATATCGCCATTGGGATAGTGCAAAATGATACATTATTTTGGTGAGGACTTCCTGGTATCACAAATTTGTTGAGCCAGGTATGATGTGAAACGGAACTGTGGCACCCGTTTTGCTCTTCTACATTGACCTTCTTGATATTTTGAAATATTGTTTTGGTAAGTGTTCCTATTCGAAATATGTACTGTGTTAAATAATATTCTCATTGTGTAATTGTTTTCATTAATTGTGTAATTTATTAGACTGTAATCTTATAGTCATTCGTCAATACAAATTACCAATCTAATACTTTCAAGTTATTATTTGAACCAGCAGCTCTCTGAATTGCATGCGATGTCCATTATATTAGTGTATAATATAAAGAGATAAGTTATCAACTTGAATATTTATTGTAGAAATTAAAAAAAGTAACTGAAAAAACTCAACATTCCATTGCACAGACAACCAAATTAAAAAGGTCATATCATATCCCATTTAATTACCACAAACTTGTTCAAAATATATAAATTCAAGTTTGGATTAAACCAGATGTATCCCTAATAGGATAGACCTAATTTTGCTTGCACCATATAAAGTGCTCTTGACAAGTATCTTCTCGGTGCAAAAAGATGGAGGTTCGAATTGTTAAGGGGACATTTGAAACTATTATTTGTGGACACTTAGACATAGTGAAGGCTAAGACAGTGGCCTCTCTCATTCTCTTTTCGGCCCTGCATTGCATCACTCAATAATGGGCCACTATCATGAATCATCGAATGAGGTGTTCTTGGTCTTAGCTGCCGATGCTCTTACAGAATCCATCTCTCTTTTTCTTTTTCCCAAAGTTAGAAAATGGAGGTCAAAATGGTCCATATGTGTGGAGCCACTTAGTGAGTGTTACTCACATGCATTATCATCATAACATAACCTTTAACTAAAAGCATCTTTGCTTTTATTCTTTCTTAAAGATAGTTCCTTCTTTTCATATATACACACACACAAAAGATTTTGCCGAAATTCGCTCATCAAATAAAATCTCAATTTTATTATTATTATTTTTTTAAATTCGTCGTCTTTTAGTTTTGCAATCTAAAGTGAAAACATGTTGGACCCAAATAAAACCTAACAATATCCCCAATTTACGGCCCACCCTTTAGAAGACAGAGCTAAAACAATACTTAGCCCATACCCATATGGATCCCACCCCACTAAAGGCCCACTCTTAGATTAATCCAAGTCCACTTCACCACCTATCCCTCAATTCAACTGTACTATTTTCGGGAGAATTATTATTGTTTTTTTTTTCCACCAATTTTTAGGAGAATTAGACAAATAGCAGCTTATAAAAATTTAAGTTTAACTAATTGTCATAAGATTTTAATTGATTAAGTGTCATATTTGGTCAATGGAAATAATCCAAGAGGGTAAACCACTTAGTGTAATAGTAAGAGTATGATGCCCAATGTTATTGGATTGGAATCCCACATTTTTTTTCCTATAATTTTAGTGAAAAAAATAAAAATAAAAACAAAAAACAATATAATACGAAAATTACCCTCCATCGTCTCTCATAACTATCCTAATCCTAATTGTACCAAACATTGGCTCATTGTCGTGGATTTGAGCCTAGTCTTGAATAGTTCACGAGCGCTCGTTGTCTAAAAAATTCTAAGTGAAAAAAATAAAAAAATTATGAATAGCTAGTTAGATAAAAATTATTCAATTATTCTATTATGATAAATATGAAATTTTAGGAGCAAGCTTCAGCTCAGTTGGTAAAGGCGCCGAGCTTCTCCTAGTCCGAGTCCGATTCTTACTTCTCTCCTCCTTTTAGATTAGGAAAGAATTAGAAATATTTAATATAAAAAATAAAAATGAAATTCTTAAAATAAAAAAAAGATTTAAAACATGTTTCGGGTATAAATAAATTAAACAAGTCTGTTAACAAACTTGAAATTTCATCTCTAGCTCGGCATGTTTAATTATCGAACCGACTTATTTAGTTTTTGAAAAAAGTTTAAATGAGTTGAGTTTCGAACCGCTCATGGATAATATTGCCTGCAAATATATACACATATATAATTTTCAAAATTCAGCAAAAATTCACAAATTTTCATTTTAAAAATATCAATACCCGTAGTTATCTTTTTTTTTTTTTTCCCTTTTTTGAAGATGAATACCTTAATTACTTGATTGTAGTACTTCACTACGATTAATTACGCTAAGTTCTGGGTACACTGAATTTTAGCACAATAAGAGAGAGAGAGAGAGAGAGTACAAGTGCTATTTAAAAAAAGTAAGGAGCAAAATGTTACTGAAAAGTAATTTACAGGGGGTTTTATGTAAGTAACTTTCATGATGCTGAATTTGATTTTTCTTTTTTATTTCTCATGAAAGTGAGAAATCTGTGTCATATTAATAATAATAACAACTTATTTTTGCCGTTTAAAAAAAAATAAAGGTAACCCCTCACATAAGCGGCAAAGTTGAAGAAATGAAAAGAAGGCAGGGACAAAGACAACAACAGTATGATAAGCGCCACCTTATGACAGTTAAAATACTGTGTAGCTCCCGCGAAAAGGGAGCTTTGAAGCATTAGTTTATTGAACTGAAGAACTGGAAAGGCAACGCCTCCAAGTGGGTCTCTAAATGTAAATAATATGCCCATTTCTCTCTCTTTTCATCATTTCACATTTCATTCAAAACCTCTTTTCTTTTTTTTTTTTTTCCTTCATCTTCTGTACATCTACTGATTCAACGATGGTGAAGGAGACTGAGTACTATGATGTTCTTGGTGTCACCCCTTCTGCTTCAGAGGAAGAGATTCGCAAAGCTTATTATCTTAAGGTTTCTTTCTTTTTTTTTCCTTCAAGTGGTTTATAAATGAATTTAGATTTTCTGTTATGTATACATTTCATTGGGATTTTTTAGTTTTTTTGTTTATTGATACTTTCTTCTTTCAAGTTGTGTTAATAGTTTATGCTTTAATTTGATTTATATTGCTTTCCCTTTTCTATTTTTAAGAATTGGCGTTTCTCATACCAATTTTCAATAGAAGATTGAAGACAATTGATTCTTTTATTTTTACTCTTGAATTTGTTATTTTTCACTCATATTGCCAAGATGTAAAATAAACAAACAGATCTCATATATTTTGACAGGCCAGGCAAGTCCATCCAGATAAGAATCCAAATGATCCTCAAGCTGCAGAAAGATTTCAGGCAATTCATCTTCTTGTACTATTTTCCATTTACTGATTTAATTTTCTTATATATATAAACTGTCCATTCTTGAACAGGGAAAAAAAAAATTCACCTTTTTTTCCCTTAATCCGCAATGAACATATATTTCTGTAAAAAATTATTATAAATAATCTGCATATTATAGATTTTATATTTTGCCTTTGAACCAACAAAGATTCGGAATTTGGACAGGTACTAGGTGAAGCTTATCAAGTGTTGAGCGATCCAGTGCAAAGAGATGCCTATGACAGGAATGGCAAGCATAGTATATCAAGGTAACTAAATTTTAAATAATTTCTATCAAGTTAAGGATTTTTTTTTTCTCTTTGATTATATGATTTTATTTCTTGTTTTGACATTTTAACTAGAAAATAATACACGTCGCACTTAATTATTAGGGAAACTATGCTTGATCCGACAGCAGTGTTTGCTCTTCTATTTGGAAGTGAACTATTTGAGGACTATGTTGGACATTTATCAGTGGCATCAATGGCTTCTTCAGAGTTAGCTACTGAAATTGATAATCCTGACAAAATAAATGATAAGTTGAAGGTAAATTAGGTGACTAAATTCTAGTGTATTACATGATTAATCTTTCTGAATGCTTACTTGTCACTGGAATTGTGTTGATGGGCTCAAAATTATTGAATTGAAGGCTGTTCAGAAAGAAAGGGAAGAAAAACTAGCAAGATTGCTTAAAGATTTCCTTAATCAATATGTTCATGGTGACAAGGTTGGTTTCTTAAAGCGTGCTCAATCTGAAGCTAAACGCCTCTCTGCTGCAGGTAAAGTGTTTTTTTTCCTAATCTTGGTCTAACTAGGGGTGTTGAAAACTGATTGTGAACATCCCCAGGTGCAGGTATATGTGCGCTCGGCGCATATGCGCATATTAGAAATCTGAAACAGCAAGCTTGACATTTGTTTCTGACTTGGAAAAAAAAACAGGTTTCGGAGCTGAGATATTACAAACTATCGGGTATGTATATTCAAGACAAGCAGCACAAGAACTTGGAAAGAAAGCAATTTATCTGGGAGTGCCATTTTTGGCTGAATGGGTACGCAACAAGGGTCATTTCTGGAAATCACAGATTACAGCAGCAAAAGGTGCAGGCATATGTAATGTAGTGCTTTGATTTAGTATATATCCCTATAGAAGTAATAATTACATGTATTTTTTACTTCAAATATTAAACTGCAAATATGTTGCATTACATTTCAGGTGCCTTTCAGCTGCTGCAACTTCAAGAAGATATCCGGAAGCAATTTAAAATGGATGGAAGTAGCCCTGAAAACGATGTTGAATCGCATCTACGATCAAACAAAGATATTTTAATGAGTTCATTATGGAAATTGAATGTAGTAGACATCGAAGTCACCCTAGTTCATGTTTGTCAAATGGTTAGCTTTTCTTTCTCCAACAGTTTCTTTTAATTTTATACATGTCCAGTGTTACGTAAATACGAGTTTTTGATCAAACTTCGCCTATTTTTGTGGTTTACTTCTCGCACACAGGTTCTCAGAGAAAATAATGTCAAAAAAGATGAACTCAAAGTTCGTGCTTTGGCTTTGAAAATTCTAGGGAAAATCTTTCAGGTGGATTAATTTTTAACATCTTTGCCTCCGTAGTTTAAGGTTTGATATAGGAGTAACAAAAGTTTATATTTTCATCAATCCGAACATCACCCTTACAGTAATTTCTTAATTTTTTATTTGTCAGCAGGGGAAACGAGCAAGATATGGAACAACATCAAAAGGAAAAACTGCAGCAGAAACTGACGAGGACGAAGATTATGATGGAAGCAGCTCTGAAAGTAGCAGTGAAGATGAATCACCAAGAACAATAACTTATCGAACTCCTCTGTTTACGCAGGCATGTCCTTCCAAAAATTCCAACACTTTCAAAATTTAAGGTTTAAAGTCAGTTCTTGACATGGAATCAAAAACTGAGGATAAGTTGTTTACATATTGCAGGGTATTGGGAGACTGTTCAGGTGCTTGTGCAATCCAGCATTTGACGTTGATGACGATGAGATTGTGTACAAAAGCAAATGATGCATACTCTGTAGTATGTACATACCCAACTCAAACCCTAAAACAACATTGTTGAATTCCAGAAATTTCAGTCATTATGGAGCAGATTGGCGCAAGCTGTATTCATTGTGTGCTTTTGCATTTAATACACAGATTTTTATTTTTCCAGTACATTCTAATGAAATTTTAATTTTTTACCCATTACAAAATCTCAAAATTTAGTCCAATTTTTTCCCTTCCACACATTTTTTCCCCTAAGCTCCTACTGGTCTTTTCAATCAGTTAATATAAAACTAGCCCAATTTCCCAATTAAAAATCAAAGCTATGCATCGAAGCTTCTAACCACTCAAGTTTTTCTATTTTGGAAACCGAAACTCGTGGAAACTTAAATTCTAAGTTCAGGCAAGTTTTCGTAAATTTAGTAAATTGAAAATCCCTTTTTTTATTGGATACACATATCAATCAGAGGAAAAGCCAGAGTATAATATTAAAAAATAAAAAATAAAAAAATAAATAATTTAATAAAATAATTAATTAATATGATTTTTTTGGCAAAATTATTTTGAAATACGATATAGTATATTTTCTAAAAAATATATATGTTTATCCTGTCACTAATAGTTTTAAACAATATTATAAATTATTTAAAAATTATATATTATTTTAAAAGATAAAAATACTAATAATTGTGAGCATCAAATTAACATTATAAAAATTTAAAAGACTAAATATTCATCATTAAAAATATAAGTTGTCTTTTAAAAAGATAAATAAATTGCTCCTTTAAATCTACTTAAGCAAATAACATTAATAATGAATTATGAAGTTTAATTTGAATCATGAATTTTATAATTTTTTTAAAGTTAATCAGTATTAAAGACTTATTAATGATTAGTAATCTAGTCCATCATACTGATATATTTTTATTGGTATATAATATTTTTAATATTTATTATTTTATCTAACATTTTTATATTTACGCATTTTCTCACGTTTCAGTTTCCTATAAATTATTATCACCCCGTTCTATTTCCTCGTTTCACCATGTCCCCGTGTCAATGCAACAGATCAATGCCTCTCATTTGGTTTTCCATTGCTTGATTCTCTATTCCAATTCTGTACTATTAAGATTACCGTATTGTTGAGACATTTTCCGGCATACCGTACTGATACAGCAAATGAAAGATTGGAAAATAAACAAAAGTTCAAATGATAAATTGGACACGAAACAAAAGTTTGTTTTTTTTTTTTTTTTATCCCTCTTTCTGGCACTAAGCCACAACCATCTGATACATTACATCGAACAACAAACTTGGTCCTCAAATTCGCCAAAATGCAGAGCATAATTCAGAAAATAACCACCACAAGTCTACCCAACTATACAGACCGGTGAAAAAAAAAGCTGGTTGCTCATTTCCAGCCACACAGTTTTAAGTCAACACAACCATTTATGTACAGAGGCACTCCTATCACACAGACCATCTGAAGTGAACCAGAAATTGTGCTCTTGTGACACCAATCAATGAGCATGATTAGGAATAAAGCTCCAAGTGCGGGGTGCCTGGACTGCGCAGGCACAATGCACAGATGTCAAGTTCAAACAGCCACTCATGACGAGGGAATGCCTTCCGGAGCAGGTGTGGAGAGCAGGGAATGAGTCACACAGCGCCTGCACAGCAGGAGGGGTGAGTGCCGTGCACTGACTGATGTTGAGGCTCCGTAGCCCTTCCTCATCACACCTTTCCTTCATTGACTTCCACATTCCAGGTTTGTTCTTCATTCGGCTATGAACCAAAGAATACATTGCTCTATCTGTAATGTTTCGACAGTAGTACAAGCCAAGTGATGTCAGATGAAGACACCTGTACGCCAAAGCAATCACACTATCATCTGGAAAGACAAATTATATCCAATCAGTCCTCATCGGAGAAAATGTCAAAATAAAAGTGAAACAACAATGATCGTCTCAAACCAAAAAGATGGGAAAAATGCACTATAGATGTAAGGTTTTAGCATATCTTGACATTAAAAGCAGTAACAAAATGATTTCGTGAATATTTTAAGCAACAGAACCCATCATAAATAAGTGAACATAAAGATGATATCCAATATTATTAATTGTTAATAAC
The DNA here is from genome assembly GCA_949640765.1 of Croton laevigatus. NCBI lineage: Eukaryota > Viridiplantae > Streptophyta > Magnoliopsida > Malpighiales > Euphorbiaceae > Croton > Croton laevigatus. The sequence goes on along the minus strand of CATIWJ010008413.1, from coordinate 5,925 downwards.
TTATCCAACTATGAAATACCTGTTATACAGACGCAACCACACAAATCAAGAGTTCTGAGATCAGGGCATCCGTAAGCTAGACTCATAACACCGTCATCACCCACATTCTCACACCAGCCTAGATTCAGAGATTGCAGTTGGCTGCAGTTTCTTCCAATGGCCTGAAGAAAATGCAAAAAATAGTTTAACTTGCATCCTTAATAATTAACAAAAAAAAGAAGCATATTAAAGACGTTTGCAACTCATTTTAACCTGCAGAGCACGGTCTGTTGCAGCCTTTACACATCCACAAAGATTCAAAATTTTTAATTTTCGGCAAAATCCAGTCAAATATTCAAGACCTCCATCACTAAATGCTGTACAGCCACTTATATTCAGTTTGGTAAGGTTAGGGCAGCCATGAGCTAATGCATAGAGGGAACGATCGGTAAGCTTAAAGCTTTTGCTCAGGTCCAGGTCCTGCAGATCATGACAGTGACTTGCAATTGCCTCCACAGCATTATTCTCGAGTTGTGGTTTATCCTGCCGCAGAACCAGAGTTTCCAGTTTGGTGAATTTAGGAGCCAGTGATAGAACCAAGTTGTTCATGTTATTTTTGCACCTGCACAAAGGATGATACTGCGTGTCAGTGAGCTAATATTCAAGGAACATCTTCATCAGAAAAGATGCACAAAAGAAATAATTTCCCAACTATTCCTCGCCTCCAAGAAGAAGGAAAATAATAGTAATACTAAATGATCTATATTGACAGCAACCTGCAACCCAAGATGATTTAATGGCAAATAAGGAATGGATTAAACAAAACAATTAAGAATAAGTTCAGGGTATACATATGCAGTGATCAGAACCAGTTGATCACAAACAAAAAATGGATATGTATCCAGCTACACGGATGATGATCCATAAAAAACCTAATTATAACTAGAAACAAATTAAATTATTTCAAAGGAACAAGCTATGGGAATGATGCATCAAGATTAGACTTCAGAGACCCCTTGAAAATTCATAAAACATGTGCAAGACCTTAGAACTGCAGCTCATAAAGTTGCAACAGATTTTACTTTCTCATTCCTTCACTCATCATCAGGTTACGTGAATGAGCCCATAAATTATTAACATAAAACAAAACAACTTCTTGAAAATCTTAGCATGACAACTTGAAAACCACGTAGCATATTCACATCAACAAGAAACAATACAAAAATAACTATATTTCAAAAATAATCAAAGCAAATACAAGATCCCCAATTCAATAACAGAAAAGCCAAGAGAGAGAGAGAGAGGTTTGAAATTGAAACTTTCAATACCAAGAGAGACATAGGTGAGTCAGGCCCAAGCAGATAGCATCTCTCCAACCACTACAAACCCCAGAAGCCATAACTATGGTCCGATCATCAACAAGAGATACAATCCGCAGCAAAAGCTCCATAGGGATATCTTTCCACTCGGTGATTACAATTCCTTCCATTTTAACTCCTCCCTTACCGCCAATCGTACTATTTCCACCACCAACCATCATCAACTTCTCAAAGCTCTGGTTCAACTCCTCACTCCTCAGTTTCACTTCACCCACCATTTACACTCACTTTAACCTCTTCTTCAGTGGAATTTTTTAAAGATTGTTTCTTGTTTCTGCCACCAAATAGAAATAGAATAATGATCAGATAAGGCAATTACAAATCCCTATACGACATTAAATTTCGTAAAAAGCGACAAACAACTAGGAAATGAAAACAACTCAAACCCATACCGCAAACTACCATAACAAGAAAAAGTTACTATCTTCCGTTGGTTTAACATAGAGAACAGTAATCAAAAATAAATCCCCAAAACTAGCATCCGTTAATTATTAGTAATAGAAAAATAATATACCGACCCTCCAAAATCACAAGGAAACAAACAAACAAAACTAAACAAAAAGCCCATAATTAGTCAGTAGAAGACGAGAGAAACGATCAAAAATTCATAATACCATTTCAAGAAACTGAAATAAAAAAAACACAAATGATCAAAAAATAGGGAAAAAAAGCACCTAATAAACCAATTCCCTTCAGTCATCAATCATACTTTTGTATGATAGAAAAGCGGAAAACTGAAAGCCATATGGGACGGTGCATGTCTAGAAATAATGATTACCTGAGGGAAAAAAAGGCTGAGACCGAAGTATCCTCTGAAGAAGAGAAATGAAAGGAGGAAGAACGAGAAGAGGCTTATGAAGAAGACAATGAAACGGGAGGTGTAGAAAGAGGAGGGAGAAAGTGAAACGTAAGGGAAAGAGAACTCGCGACGCGTGTGGTGACACGTGTTGATGTGGCCAAAACGGAGTGGGTCCCACGTAAAGTGGCTAGGTCTCTCTGGTACTGTATTTGATTGCGTTAATATATTGTTAAGATATCAAAATAAGGATAATCACAACTTACAGCTCACGGGCCACACGAAATTCAAAGACGGGACGGGAAGAAGTAACATAAATAAAATAAAGCAAAATGAATAAAATAAATAAACCTCCATAACAGAAAGAAAAAAAAGCAAGAGAAAATATAGGAATTTATTTAGAAGCTCGTAGTATATGTTGGAGAGTGTGTAGAAAGTTCTATTGTCTATGCTCGAAACCGCACACGAAAAGCAATCGAAATCGAAAATGCACCTCTCATAAAGTAAGAGGCACCTATTTATTTATTTCAAAATTTTAAACAACGATTTGCAAAAAAGCAATGGATTATTAGGACCGGTGGGGCCACGCACAATAATAATCACAATTATATATTTATATTTTTTTAAAAAATTACTATTTTATCTTATTTACTATAATTATTATTTCATCATCAATATTGACTATAATTACTATTTTATCACTATATTTTGACATAATTATTTTGTCATCACCACCGTTTAGCTAAAATATACACTTTAGTTACAGCGCCGTTAACTTTGACATTTTACCGTTAATTTGTCAATGACAAACATAAAAAATTACAGAATTGGTCCCCCTTAAATTGATTTTGATTTTCATATTTACCTTTTTTACAACTTTGATACTCAATTTTATGGCATTTTATATTTTTTTTTTTTGCTAACAACTCCACTTTCACATTTAATAATTGCAAAATTAGAATATAAAAATTTAAAATTATAATATAAAAATATATTAATATTAATAAAGACTTGAAATACCCTAAAAAATTTTAATTTGATAAAATAAAAATAAAAAATATTATTATTATTTTAATCATTTTTTCTAAATAATACAAATTTTAAAAAATACTAATTAAATAAGATGGTGACCAACCTCCTATAATGAAAATTTTAGCTTTGAGGAAATGTTTAGTTTATGGCCGTTACCATTTGTTTGATCCGAGTTCTATTTTTATTGATTGTCAATCTTTATCATTTTGATGTTAATTCATTCAGTGAGAATAATTTAGAATTTGGTTCGATTGTTTCTAATTATTTAAAAAGATTAAAAATGTAAATCAAAATAATTATTTTAAAATAGTATGAAAAATAATTATAGATATAAATTAAAATAATTATTTCTATTTTAACCCTTTTAGAATAGAAAATAGTATGAAAAATTATTTTGATTTTTATCTAAAATTATTTTATAATTTTCTATTAAACTAAATTAATTTCAGAGTTGAAACTAAATAGTTTAAGCCTTCGTACATGCCATTAATTTTGAGCGCGCAAGTCCTTTCAATATGTTATTTTTTGTTCTTCAGTTCTAAAAGATCTAATTAATGTCATTACTCCTTTTTTCACATCACAAACAAATATAAACTTATAAATGCTATAGATTAAAAATTATGCATTTTTTATACATGCAAGAAGCAATTATAATGCAATTCACCAAACAAAAGGAAGTTTGTCACATGATTAAGACAAATCACATAAAGAAAAATCATTAAGAATTTCTAGTGTATTATTATTTTAATGTTTATAAGAAAAGTCAGTAATAATTTTTAGTCACTAAGAAAAAAAATTGTTTAATAGTGATTTTCTATTTTTATTTTTATTTTATCAAATTAAGAATTTTAAGAGTATTTTAGGTTTTTATTAAAATTAATATATTTTTATATTATAATTTTAAATTTTTATATTCTGATTTTATAATTATTAAGTGTGAAAGTAGAGTTGTTGGAAAAAAAATCTAGATGTAGTAAAATTGAACATTAAAACTGTAAAAAAAGTAAAAATAAAAATTTAAATCAACTTGGAGGTTAATTATGCAATTTTTATGTTTGCCATTGCTAAGTTAATGGTCAAATATCAAAGTTAACAGCGGGGTGACTAAAGTGTATATTTAGACCAAACGATTGTGATGACAGGGTAATTATGCCAAAATAAATGATAAAATAGTAATTATAACCAAACATCAGTGATGAAATAGTAATTTTTCCTATTTTTTTAATAAACCAAACTTAATTATGTAACACAAATTATGTACTTTGAATTTTTAAAAAAAAAGTGAATTATGGACTTTGATTAATTATTACATTATTATTTTATTTATAAAATACATGAATTACTTTTTATATACATAACTTATATTTAAAATAAGAGAAATAAATATGGTGTCTAAATTTTAAAAAATATTTTCAATTTAGTTTTTTTTTTGGTTTAAAATAATGTCTGAACTCATAAAACTAATTTAATTTGGTATATTTTACTAACGTGACTCGATGGATTCCGGTGAGGTTCATTTTGGTGCTTATCCTTTATAAAATATTTTAATTTATTGTTCTACCTTGTTTTTTTTAAGATTTTATCTCTAGTAGGCGGCAGTGAGCAAACAAAGTAAATAGTTCTTTGTAACACCCTAATTTTTAAAATATCGCTTTTTAATTAAAAAGACTAATTTGAAGTAAAATTTTATTTTGGGGAATAATTTAGAATTTTAACCCATTGGTATTTTGAAAAATAATAAAATATGTGGAGAGCATTATAGTCTAATTATTATACGTAAATTAATTGAATAGTCGAGGGTATTTCGGTATTTTTGTTTGAAAGATAATTTAAATAAAAATTATTATTATTATTATTATTATTATTATTATTATTAGTATGAGAAAAGAGAAAAGAAGATTTAAAAATTGAAAATGGAAATGAGAAAAATAAAATGAAAAAAAAAACAAAACGAAAGGGGGAAATCGGGAAAATGAGAACAAAAGACGGAAAAGAGAGGGGGAGGAAAGAGAATGGACTTCCGCCGCCATGACCGTCGCTACCGCCGATTTTCTGGCTGGTACTCGCTCACCGGCAGGTAGCTTTCGGTCCGGCGAACACATTGATGGCAGCCCGACGACTAGCCGTTGCCGGAGTTGTGTGTACTCTCGGCTCAAAGTTTTGGGTTCCTATACGTGTTACTATTCATCAGAAAACTTCAAATGCATTTTTCGGCATGCTCCGGCGTCGGATGGACGATCCGAGGACACCGTTGGACTCCTCTCTTCATGGGCTTTCTTTTCACATAGGCTTTGCTGCCTGAAAACTCTATTTCCGGTGACCGATGAGAAAGTCAACCGCCGGCTTTCGATGTAGATCCCGGCCGCTACGATGATCGGACGGAGATTTTGAGACCTGATCTGGAATCCTCTGTAACACCTCAAATCCGACTTACGAATAAACCAGACTGAGGTGTCACTAGTCTCTTGACTTCGCCAATTTATATGCTTAAAAATGAAATACTACAAAGCACCTCAAGTTTTTTTTTAAAATAAGAATAACAACTACACACGTTTCAGTAATTTACTATTCTAAATATTACAACAGCAGCTACAATCACCAATCTTACTTGTCTCTATTCTCACACAATTAAATCCTGATATAGCTAGTACATGCCAATCTATAAATAACCGAGGATTATACCAAAACCTGTCTTCTGGGAGCTGACCAAGAAAATACTGCCACTCAACTTCTTCTAGC
>CATIWJ010008403.1:0-11651 GCA_949640765.1 Croton laevigatus | reverse complement strand
GCGTGTGTCGTCATCTCCACGCTTGTCAAAGGTTAAAGAGAAAACTCCAAATCCACATCTCATTGCACCAATGTTGTATTCAAGTATCAATTAGTGTTTTACATGGGTTTAAAACATATATTTAAGGGGCGTTTGGTTCGCGCAGGGGAAACGGAATGGAATCAGAAAAGGGAAACAAGGAGAAAGGGAAACAAGGAATCGAAATACCTTTCCCTGTTTGGTTATGATCCAGAAACGGAATAGTTTACCTCCTGATTCCCTTTGTAACTGTTTAGTTTGAAGCAAAGAATCGGAATCAGAATTATTATTATTAGTTGTATTATTATTATTATATGTATTTATATATGTATTATTTATTTATTTATTATTATTATTATTATCATTATTATTATTATTATTATTATTATTTATGGATTATTATTATTTTTCAATATTTATTATTATTATAATTATTTATTTATTATTATTATTTATTTTATTATTATTATTATTCTTAATATTTATCTTATTATTAATTATTTATTATGATTATTTATTATTATTATTATTATTATTATTTATTTTATTATTATTATACTTGATTGGGGAATAGGAAGGGAAAGGGAATAGAAAACCCTTGGGGGTTGGGGAATCAATTTTTGAGGGAATTGGGGGAAAAACTAAAACTAAAAATGGGTAAATAGAATGATTAAAAAGGCCAAATAAACAATAACAAAGGGTTTCACTCCCTTTCCCTTTTCTGATTATCCCAACCAAATGCCCCCTTATAGGGTTGATTCTGGTAGATTGAGGCCTGGTCGGGCGACCTTGGAATCCTCAAATTGAGAGTTGGGCACGTGTCAACCTAGTCCTAGTCATGGGCTTTTAAGTCACTGGGCCTTGGCCTTGTGGGCTTTGGTCACTTTATATTGCCCATATCAATTATTGGTGCAACAAATTATGCACATTAGGGAGGTGAAATTACTTCCCATGTATAAGGAGTTAAGTTTCTTAACACCCAAAAATCTTGATTTTGAAACATACAAATAAATAAATTATTCTGAAAACATATTTTTACCTACCCTTGAAGAACAGTAAGAAAAGAAAATTCTTTACCTACAAAATATTTTCATATCTTGTCAAACAAGAGAAAAAAGAAAAAAAGAAAAAAATTATGCTACCTCATCATACATTTTACGTGATATAAAATAAGTACACGAATCTTGAATTACAATGTATTACTTAACATTCAAAGCTCAACCTCTGGCTACTTTTGACTTTAAAAACATAAAAGAAATTCACATGTCAAAATGATGACGATTTTGGTAAAACTTGTATGTATGGTATGGTGTACAGTTTGGGAAAAGATGATGCAAATTGCAATTCCTCTTTACCTTTTTTTAAATTTGCTATGCATCCTTTGTCGGTATATTATAGGAAGCTCATTAAATGATTGTACCTTTGAAATTAAAATAAAAAAAAATAATAACTTTGAACAAAATACGCATGGAATTAATGAGATAATGGATGTGCCTTTTTTTTTTTTTTTTTTTAAGGCAACGGATTTTTTCTATTTTCTTATAAATTAATTAACTATTTTTTATTTTTATATTTACAATAACTAATATTTTAAAACAAGTTATACCTAAATTCTCATTTACATATTACTAAATTTTTTAAAATTTAACGAATTTATTTTATAGAATAGTAAATTACCAATCGGTAATTAACCGTTACTAACCGAATTACCGAATAAACTAAATATAACAAATAAAAGTTAAATGCATACAATTAACAAAAATAACAAACTACATATATTGTTGAATAAAGCCAATTACAAATTTTGCAGATTCAAAATGCACTAATAGCATTGTAATTGTCTTTTAAAAAGTACATATTCGTAAAAATTGATTATCAAATATTGAATTTAAAAAATTTCGACTCCTAGTTACAGTGATGAAGCTAGAAAATCGTTGTCAGGATCCAAATCCTAAATACGTCATTGTCTCCATTAATTCAATTATGTTACTTTGTTCATATTGTAAAAGCCAATGTACTTTCCAATTTCTATCTCACATATTGAAATTGAAAGCCAATTTTCTTGGCTCATCCATCTTTAAATAAATCAATATATAGAGCAAAATTCAGTTCAATTATTAAGAGAAGAGTACAAAAAATAAATTAATTGTTGTAACTTTGAACTATCATAAAAATGAACCATTTTCTTCTTCTTTCTCCCCTTCTTATTTTCACGCAAAATAGCAGAGTAGAAATGAACAGAGATGAGCTGCTGGTATTTTTGCATATAAATTCATTTTGTTTTATTTTTCTGTTCAGATCAAAACGACGTCGTTTTAATTAAATCAAACGACGCCGTTTTGATCGGTTAAAAAAAAAATTAAATGAAATGAATTATTTTGATTCGTTTATTTCCTTCCTTTCCTCCTTCTTCTTTATTTTTTTCCAGACCTGTATATCTCTGTCGGTCCTCCTTTGTGTTTTCCGACAACATATCACTTCAATGAAAAATCTTTTTCCCAAAAAACCATGGGGCTCAACACCCCATGGCCCTAACATAACTCCGTCCCTGCCTAGTTATATATGCACTGTATTAAAATTTGTTAATTAGTTTAAAATATTTTTTACTTAAATTATATTTTGACTTATATGGATAATTAAGTAATTAAATAATTTCTTAAAGTTGAATTTACTCTCAAAAATAAAAAATTTGGTAGCAGCATATAATCTTCCATTTCTCCTTTATATATACATATTTTTTGACATCAAGTTTTTGCAATTAATTAACATTGACTTTTTCTTTTGCAAAAAATTTACATCACCCTAGAAAGTGATTTAGGGAAATAATATTATGTATTAAGAAATGTTTTGTTGAATGATCCTTGCTAATTTTATATTTATTTATGTATTTGTTTTTTTATAAATTAAACTCCATAAATTTTCTACACACGAAAAGATAGAAAAAGTCAAAAAAAAAAAAAGAAGAAAAAACGAACCGCAGCGTCCAAGAGCGCAGGCGCGGCCACCTAACACGGTTCAACGACCCTACGGAACGTTGAAGTCCGAAGACTTGCATAAGCCAAATTAATACCAAAGCGACTGAACCTACAACCACTCCCTCCCTTGCGTCAACTCAAGTATTTTCTGAGAAATTGCGGCAAAATCAACGTTAATTTCATACCCAAATTAATTTATATTTTTAAAAACACAGTTGCTTAGTTCACCATACAAACGTTTACAGCATGTTTGGATTGAGGGTAAAGGAGGGTAAATAAAGATAAGAAGGGGTAAGCTCATCCGTATCCCTGTTTGAAAAGAGGTTACGCGTTGGTACATAAGAGTAAGGAGGGGTAAGCCTTACCCTCCCTTACCTCTCAAAACTCCAATTTTCTTACCCCTCAAATTGGGGTGTAAGCAGAGGTAAGGAGGGTAAGCTAACCTCTTTCCAAACATCACTAATTTTTTAATGTACCACTCCTTACCCTTCCCCCTTCTTACCCTTCCATTAATTACCCCTCCCTCGCCCCATCCAAACATAGGGTTAAAGGCTAATTCAGTAACGTTTCATTACCATTTAATATTAATCAGGGATACCCATAAATATAATAACCATTTAAAGTTTTCAAAAAAAATTAACTTATTAATATTTTTAAAGTAAAAATAGTTATTTAGATAATTTATATAAGGTTTGACTAATTTTTACGATGGCCGTTAACCTACTGCAACCATCTTTCTTTATTCGGGCTTGAGACCGGCTATGCTAGGCGGAGTTAATAACTTAAAATCGTAGCAGCTTATGTATGAGACAGAACAACATTTGATTTTTAAGAAGTGTTTGAAGAAAGTTTGAACATTTGAGATTAACTGTTGAAGGATCTATACGACCTATTCCAACTTGTTTGAGACTTCTTGTTGTTGTAAAGTAAAAATAGTTATAATAATATAGTAAAAATGGTTATAACAATATAGTAATTAAAATAATAATTTTCAAATATAACCATATCAAAAAATGCAATTCGCATTCAAAGAAAACAAAACTCCCACCATATAAAATTTTTTAAAACTACTCAATTTTTTAAAAGGTTATATATATCTTAATACTTGCGAGTTACATTCTGTAGGTAATTGTTCTATAACTACAAAATAAATGGGTAACAGTTTTAGGAGTTATAACATACTCAATTCCATAATTATAATGAATAATAATTTCTACTTTCATAACCATTCCATAATCATTATGATATATACTATTCTATTAATTATTTAGCGGGTTTGGTAATGCAGTTACCCGCGAATATTCCTCTGCTTATCCCTATCTTTGGTGGAGGGTGGTGTTCTTATTTTTAACCCCTTTGTTTTTTCATATTTTTAGTTTGAATATAAAAATACTTTTTTATAAGAAAACATGCCTTTGACTGAAAAATATTACATATATACAATTGATATTCAACTCATACTTATATTTTCTTTCACAAATGAAAACTTCTACTCCACTTGTCAAAAATAAATATCCTCTTGGTGGCGGTTTATAAATTTATCTGCATATAGGTAATGCTTAAAATCGATGAATCTCATGTCCAAATTTAAAATCAATCTTGTCGAATAAATATCATCTCTTAATGAAAACCCTAATAAACTATCAAATAAATCCAATAACCTTAACAATTTTAGGAAAAATACTATTTTATTAATGTATTTTCAAAAACTGAACTAATTTGTGTTTTGCATAATAATTGGTTTTGTCACATGTTTTAGAAAAATCATATTATTTTATTCTTTCGTTATCTAAATAGTATTGAAAATTAATAAGTCATGTCTAATATAAATCGTTTATTTGCACTGATATGACATTATTTTTATTTATTAAAACAAACATATATTTACCGGAAACACTAAAAAATAAACCGGTTGATCGAATGATTTTTTAGTTTTTGTAACAAATATGTGTTGTTTTAGTCAAAATTAATGACATATTTGTAATCAAAATAAAGAAACAACTTGGGAAAGGTATCGCTTATTACTTTACGTCATTGTTTAGTTGATAGAAGGACAAAATAGTATTTATAATTTTTTTAAAACACGGAAAAAAAAAACAGACTATTATGTAAAATATAGAAAATATAGCGATAAGTTAGTTTAATTTCTGAAAAAAATAAGAATAAATTAGTATATTTTTCCCATAATTTTATTATCTATTTTAAGTTCCTTATAAACTCTGTTATATATGAGTTCTCAATTTATGAAAATTGTTGGTTAAAGCTTTTGGGATAAAGTTAATACTACAGTAATATTGAGAACAAATTCATGCAATGAGTTAGTATATTTTTTTAAAACTACCTGGTAAGTTTTATGGGTTCTGTAAAATAGAAAAGATGGTTTGATTGATTTAGTTGAATCGCCATGAAAATTCTGTGATCTTGTTTTGGTTTCCAATATTTTGCCAGTTTATGATCTGATCATTTAGTTTCTAAAAAGGTTTAGTTGATAAAGATAAGTCCTGTTTTCTAAAAGTAGCAGAAATCTTGAATTTGTAGTTTCAACTCTGATAATTGTACATAAAATAACATGCAAATGTTCAGAAAGACTGATTCTTTTTAGTAAATTAAATTATATAATATACTCAATTAAACATATTAACAAAATTGACAAAACGACTTTTATTTTGAAAGGCTAATTTTTTAAGTTGTGAGTCAAAAATTTTAAAACTAAAGAAATCTCTGAAAAGAATGAAAACAATATGCTTTTTACTTCTTCAATTTTAAATAATATTAATGTCAATCAGTCAGTCCATTAATAATAATAATAATACAAATTAATTTGTTTTTACGTGGAGAAGATGGTAATTGAAAATGTGTTTGTGGGATTGAGGAGAATGGAGGCTGATTGAGTAGTTTTCAATGAGATATGACGGAAACAATGATATAAAAAGACGTATATTGGAAGAAAACAATGCGAAATAATCGTAATATTTATTCAAACTAAAACGTGTGGATTATCATAAAACATCTGAATCCAGCTAATTTACTTCCTCTTTTTTCAAATCACAACTACTAGTTATTGTAAAAGTCTTACCTTTTTTGTATGTTTCAAAACCATCCGCGTTATTATATTGTGAACCGTGATAAATTAAAAAAACAAATTTAATGAGTTTTATATTATAAATCACATATAAACTAGTATATACATTTGAATTTATAATTTTATATAATTAATGACGCAGTATTATATTTTACAAACTGCATTTTAATTTTATAATCACTACAAAATTAATCTTGGCTGATTAAAAGAAGGATTAAGCAGATTAGAGACACGTGTGGTTTATTCATTACGTCTCATCTTTTTTTTTTAATTAAAAATGAAAAAATAATTAAAACAATAACTATTCAACAGCAAAATGTAATCTGTGACAAAATAAAAAATCGCAGTTGTCATCGACATTATTGATTGATGCCTGCATCTAGTCCATTTTTTTAATTTTATTTCTTTATATTAAACTCTTACTAATTTTTTTTTACCAAAGTACTAAATTGAATCAAATAAAACTGATTATATAAGCTAAAAAAAATTACAAATGTATTTGTAATAGCAACTTAAAATTCATTAAATTTTTTTTAAAAAAAATAAAAAGTTGATATAAATTCAGATAGAGCCTATTTTATTTTTAAAGTAATAATTTTTAATTTATTGGTAACTGTTATTAATTGATGTTTATTTGCAGGAGATTTTCTCGAGTTATGGGTGATGTAATAATATTATTTACATTATTTATGTTACGGCCTAAAATTGGGATTAATAATCGGCGTATAACTAGATCGAAGTCCAACTACGCAAGGCTTAAAATTAAATACTAAAATGCAAAACTTATCTAAAAATCAATATGTAAAAATTTCTCTAAATTACAAATGCAAACTGAAACAATATTTTTTTATAATACGAAAATCAATCTAGAATACAAAGACTAAACAAACAAACTACTTAAACTTGACTCGACTCGATACTCAACTCAAGGAGAAAGAATCCGAGCATGGCCTTAGCGGAATATCGGAAACTTGCAAAAAGATCTATATGGATGTGAGTGTTATATATAAGCGTTCAATAAGTCCATGAATGGCATGAAAATATTTTTATAAGTAGTAATATCAGAAATCAAATAAATCAATCCCAAACAATTTCAGATAAGATGGTGTATCAGTGCTTATAATTTTTGATAACGCATCATCCCTTATTTCACCATAGAAAACAAAACAGAATCCAACCTTATACTAACCACAGAAATCATATACTAAATCAAACAATATAGGCAATATGCCTCAAAACAGAAATCACATAACTGAACAAAAATCTCCTTGGCTATAATCCTTCGTCATTAAACGACACATCACCGCACAACACAAGTAATTTCATATTCAGATAATTAGACAATATATCAAAGCATACACATTTTTATATCTTTTAATCACATGTTGGCTTGGGTAAAAAAAAAAAAATATATATATATATAATATCGAAATAAAAAGAATAATATATAAAAATGACTTATTATATATATAGTATAATTGTTAGTAAATAACACATCACAAGTAATCACATACACCCATAGAATTTACCTCGAAAATCGATATGAGAAACACCATTCAAACGAACTCGAAGATGGACAAACACCTAATCACAAACTAGAATTAATGACAATCCTAAGTCAAAAGCAAGTATAAACGTTTATGCATGACATGAATGCATGTAATTAACCCAATTCCATAATCACACATTCAATTATTTAACCAATCAAAGACCATGTTCAATTCACAAAAATATAATTTTTTGAAAGTAAGTTACAAAACTGAAATACTTATTCAGAAGTTATACTCAATCAATTTTATGAAACTCCACTTTAGAAAGTAAATCCCAAAATAATCAAATTTGCCGATAATTTTAAAATATTATCGGCAACAGTACTGACTTTAAAATTTTATAAGAAATAATCTGTATATTAAAAATTTTAATATTTTACCAAAACTTACTTTCCAACCTTATTAACGTTATCTCAAAATTTTAGAATTTTTGGAGACTAGTACATCCCTCAATTCAATTTTATCATAAAACTAAAACAGCATAAAAATTCAACTGACAACAGTAGAGAAATCGAATTATTTTGAAAATCAAACTATCTGAAAATCAACCTAAAATATTTTTCTTCAAAACTTAACTTCTACAACTCAAACTCATCAAAATTTCAGATCAAAAATATTTTTTATAATTTATTAAAATTCATCAAATTCACAGTATCAATATAAACATCACATCAGAGAATTTATCATGGAAATTCAATTAATTAAAATAATTAGAAAGTCTCAACACCCAATTTAATTAATTTAAACCTTATCATGCTTATTAGCATCAAATTCCAGAATTTAATTGAAATCATAACCAATTTAAGAACTATTAAATTTTCCAATAATAACCTAGAAACCTAAATCTCAATTTTTGAATAAACCCCTAATTTTTAATTGAAATTAAATCTAATAATTAGAAAAATGATCAATCCAATATGATCCTATCATGGTCTAATTAAATGAGAATCAAAATAATGCAAAGAAATCGAGAAAAACCTCAAAAACACAACAATTCGAAAACACAGCCATTAGAATGTTGCACAAAATGACACGGGCTTGCAAAGAGTGGCTCGCCAAACGACAGAATACCACAAGCCAAACGACAGAGCTGACACGCTGAGGAACCTCGCCAGACGACTCTCCTTGCTCACCGAACGACAATCCGAGTTAGTGCATTCCTTGGCAAAATGATAGGGGCATGGAAAAACCTTTAAACCCTATTTTTCAAGATGTCTGAAATTTTAAGCCTCTAAAACACCCCTAAACTTGTTTTTTCAAGTATTTATAGAGAAAAACTTGTTTGAAATTATAAAATAAATCTAAAATTAATTTATTAATTTTAATCTAACACTAATTAAATCTCCTAACTAGACTCAAAATACTTTTTAATCTCAGAATTAATAAAATAATAATTTGTTATTAAATTTTAATTTGTAAAATATCAAAAATGACAAAAATACCCCAGAACAAAAAAAATGTAATATTATACTTAAAATGTCTGTCTCGTCATTTTAAGTATCAAACAGACATTTAAATTACCAAATTACATCAAACAAAATATAAGGGTGTAAAATGACCATTTTGCCCATAAGGTGCAAAATTACCATTTTACCCCTAAACTCAACACTCACAAAAATCACGAGTTTTACAATTTATTATTGATTGACATATATATAATTGAGGTTAAGGTTGTCTTTTGTTATAGAATCATAAATTAGGGATTAAGTAACAAAATCATAAATTAGGGATTAAGTAACAGAATCATAGGAGAAATTTTAGGGAAATTAATGTAGCCTTGACTTCTTGTATCTAGACTCTTGTATATATACCCTAGTTTGTTATCAATAAACTACACTTAGAAATTTCTCTAATAACATGGTATCAGAGCCTTTGGAATCAATTTCCAGCCTCTGAAATTTGGTTCCTGTTGTAATTTTGTGCTGTCCAAGAGAGCAGCAGTTTCGACAACTCCAGGTCACTTTGTTTGAATTACATTTGTACTCCACCGTCCCTACCATCTGCATCGCCACCCTCCGCTCGGCCTTTCCCTAGCACCGCGTCGTCGGACGATCAGAGAGTGAGTCTTACGCACCGCCGACAGAATCTTTCTATCCGTCACTCGCTGGCGCGTGAAGGCGCGTCCGACAGTCGCCAGTTTTCCGCCTTTTTTGCTGGAGGTCACCTCACAATATCAAGGGTCTTTGAAAGGTTGGTTGGTCCATCAGGGAAGTTTTCGTCTGTGTTTGGTCCATTAGTGTTATTCTGTTCTCTGATCTTGGTTGTGCTGGTAACTAATTTTTCTCTGAATCCCTCCGTGATGACTACTGAACAGAAAAGCCCAGCAGTAACTCAGGTTGTTCCTGTTCTGTCCAAAATTACAGAACAGAAATTAAACGGGGAGAACTATCTTGAGTGGTCTAAGACCGTTCGGCTGTATTTATGTAGCATTTCGCAAGATAATCATTTGATTGAGGATCCTCCTACCGATGACACAACTAGAGCAGACTGGTTACGGGTTGATGCTCAACTATTTTTGCGTATTCGGAATTCCATTGAGAGTGAGTATGTTGGGCATACCTCTCATTGTGAATTTGTGAAAGAGGTAATGGATTATCTGGCTTTTTTATTTTCTGGTAAGGGGAATATCTCTTGTATTTTTTATGTTTGTAAAGCGTTTTATCGAGCTGAACAACAGGAACAATCTCTTCAAACTTATTTCATGAATTTCAAACGAACTTATGAGGAGCTGAATTCATTATTACCTTTTAACACTGACATCAAAACTCAACATACTCAACAGGAACATATGACTATTATGAGTTTCTTGGCGGGTCTCAATTCTCAATTTGATGGTGATAAATCACAAGTCTTGTCCTCTTCTGAGATTCCCTCCTTGAAGGAGGTCTTTACTCGTCTGCTTCGAACTGAAAATAGTTCTCATTCTTCAACTATCCAACCAAGTGCGCTTGTTAGTCAGCATGGAGGAGTAACTACTCGACCTCGAAATAGTGGCAAAGATGGGAATAGCAATAGTCGAAGTACTGGAGGACATGATACATGGGGTGTAGTTTGTTATTACTGTCATGAACCGGGATATACAAAGAAGACCTGTCAGAAGCTATTAAAGAAGAATAAAAAATCTTATTCTGCTTATATCGCTACAGCCAACGACATTTCTCAGTCCAACCTTGATCAACATGTTACTGTTTCTACAGATGAGTATGCAAAGTTTATTCGCTACCAGGAGGCACAAAAAAACCCTCCCCTTGTCACTGCTCTTGCTGAGTCAGGTAATCATGCTGCCTATCTTTCCACGTCATCTCGTAGTTGGGTTATTGACTCATGTGCTACCGATCATATGATTGGTAACTCAGGTATCCTTTCTTCTTTTATGTCTTGTGCCAATTTACCTCCTGTTACTTTAGCCAATGGATCTACAGCTTCTGTTATTGGACGTGGGACAGCATACCCCTCAAAAACATTACCTTTATCATCTGTTTTATGCTTATCACAATTCCCTTTTAACTTGTTATCTGTTAGCCAACTCACTAAAAGTCTTAACTGCTGTGTTATTTTCTATCCTACCCATTGTCTTTTTCAGGATCTTGGGACGAAGCAGATTATTGGTAAAGGGTGCTTGGTAGATGGCTTGTATGCACTTTATTCTGAACCAGTACCTCGATCAATTGCATGCACCAGTTCTACCACATTTCAACTCCATTGTCAGTTCGGTCATCCACCTCTTTGGGTGTTACAACAATTGTGTCCTAGTCTTAAACAAGAGTCTACTCTAGAGTGTGAAGCTTGTTAATTTGCTAAACACCATAGAGTATCTTACACTTATAGAATAAATAAATGTGTTGAGTCTTCCTTTTATTTAGTTCACAGTGATGTATGGGGTCCTTGTCCTGTTTTATCCAAAACTGGTTTCCGTTATTTTGTGACATTTGTTGATGATTATTCTCGAGTAACTTGGCTTTATCCTATGAAATCTCGTTCAGAATTGTTTGCAATATTTTGTGCTTTTCATGCTGAGATCAAAAC
>CATIWJ010008376.1:0-12016 GCA_949640765.1 Croton laevigatus | reverse complement strand
ATAATTCTTTAGACATATATTCTAAAAACTGCATGGATAAAAGTGTATGTTAGGCGATAACATAGGGATAAAATTATAATTTTCTCTTAATTTAATGTTTACAAGAAAAGTTAGTAACAATTTTTAGTTATAAAAAAAAGTCACAAGGAAAAAAATATTTAAAATAACAATAGTGATTTTTTATTTTTATTGTATCAAATTAGGAATTTTTAGCGAATTTTTATACTCTAATTTTTAATTATTAAGTGTGAAAGTTGTGTTGTTGGAAAAAAAAAATTCAAAGTGCAATGAAATTGAGCATTAAAGTTGTAAAAAGGGTAAAAATGAAAATACAGGTCAACTTGAGGGGCCATTCTGTAATTTTTCCAACGGTCAGACGTTAAAGTTAACGACGCGGTGGTATGAGAGCAATATCGGCCAAACATGTCGGCTATAAGAGTAATTTTTTGAAACATTAGTGGTATAATAGTAAACCGGCCAAACATCTATGATAAAATAGTAATTTTTCCTTAAAAATATAGCTCGTGATTAAAAAAATAAATTGAATAATATATATGCAAGGATGAAAAGAATAATATAAATTCAATTATGAAAAAAAAAAGAATTCAGTTGCTGGTTTTAAGTACAGGGCACGCTTAAATGATTTTATTGTTAATTAATGCAAAATTGTGCTTAATTGCTCTTAACAATTGTCAAAAAATTTTAAATAACTTTAGGTCGATTATATCGTTCACTCTTCACCATAATGCCCCAGCAGAAACACTACACGTGTTTAGAATAATTAAACTAATTATTAATTATAGAATTCAAATTATAACTATATTTACAATTAATTATATTAATTTATTATTTTAATATTAATAAGTAAAATAATATCTTATTAAAATATAATTTAAATTTAATTAATATTAATAATTTAAATTATAACCGTATTCATAATTAATTATATTAATTTATTATTTTAACATTAATAAAATAATTAAAATAGTACACTCTTTAAAAATAATTAATTATATAATATTAATATAATTTGAATTTAATTTTTTAATAATTAAAATAATATATTTTTATTAGCATATAATTTAAATTTATAATTAATTAATTATTATAAATAATTATATAAAAATAATTTTACTCTCCATATAAAATTTATAGAAATATTTTAATAAAATGAATGTCTGTCTTTATACTTTTATATAATAACATAGAGACGTCTAATAAGAAAAATTTTGAAAAAATAAAAAGGACGGAGGAAAAACAGAAGTGTACAATAAATGGAGAGTGAGGCGTGGCAGATCCGTGCGCCGACAGTTTGAGTACGGAACCGTTACCGGTTCGATTCGGTCCGGTTCATATGGTAAAGCATCGCGATTAAGGTATTGACCCATCAACAACACCTTTCTTCTCTTCTTCCCTCCACCCCTCTGACTCCGACCCGTCAAACTCACTTCCTTTCTTCCTTTTCCTTTCGTCGTTTTCTTTCCTAATAACAATGCCGATCAAATAAAATAAAACCAAACGTCCGTTTTTTTGATTTTTAACAAGAATTAGATTGCAGTTTAAAAAAAAAAAATAACAAGAATTAGATTGCAATTACAGGGTATTTAAAGAAGAAGAGGGAGGAAGAAAGAACGAAAGGAAAATCTGACCTTCTTGCTCGTCGGATCCATTCCATTTCCATATCAATTATTACTGTGAAAAGAGAAAAGGATTGCAAGGTAAATACTGTTTTATTCCTTGCTTTTTCATCTTTTTTGTCTTCCTTTTGGGCTCATTGATTGATTTTCTTTTCTTGCATTATAATTTATTTGATCAGAAATCGTCTTTTTGACTTTTTAATTCGTTGTCGACGCGTTTTAATTTTAATTTATGATTTATAATCTCCTTTTCTTGTCTAGTTTCTTTAGATCTTATTATTGATTGATCAGCTCCCCACAATCACAATTAATTGATTTTATAAATATTTTTTCAGGTAAAGGGCAGCTTTATATTCATTTCTATCATCAAGTTAATATATTTTATAAGTGGGTGTTGGAGATTCTCTGTTCTCAATCAGGAGTGGGAATTTCCCATCATCCTTTTCTGGGGACTTGTAGTTTTTCTGAATCGTTGTCGACTGTGAGAATCCTTAGTCATTGATTGAATCCATATAGCTGTGGGATTTGAAGTGCATGTGGGCTCTCCTTTGGAGCTTCACACGTTGTACAAGCCATGGGAGAGTGGATTATTGGAGCTTTCATCAATCTGTTCGGTAGTATTGCCATCAACTTTGGGACTAATCTTCTTAAATTGGGTCATACTGAGGTATGTTATCTTCTGTTTCTATTGCACAATCCATATATACCAAGTCTAGTGTTAAGCATTCTTCACATGTTTGCAAATCCATAAGGTGCTTGTTGATGCTGTATAGTTTCTACAAGTTTTGTACTGGTATAGTTTTATGTTATATTATCATCTGCTATCAAGTCCATTTGTTATGTTCACCATGTATGACATTTTAGGGTCTGAGTTCTACTAAATACTTGCGAATTTAGCACAAGACAGATAGATTTACACGTCAATTCTCATTTTATCTTTTTCACCATGTTATCCACCTGTTTAATATATAGCAGTTAGAGATTTCAACTACTGCTGCAATGCCTTTACCATAATTTGAGCTTCAATGGATAAACTATTTGCAGAGAGAACGGCATTCTATGCTCGACCTCGGTGGAACAAGTGGGAAGAGTCATTTGAAGCCAATTATATACTTTCAAACTTGGAGGATTGGTAAGTGTTGTCTTGTTGGAGTTAATTTACTTGGTGGAGTTCTCATGTTGAATATAGAGTGATTTACTTTGTAATTGACATCCTTATTTGTGATATTTTAATGCAGGTATTTTATTTTTCTTTTTTGGAAATTGCCTTAATTTCATCTCCTTTGGATATGCTGCTCAGGTCAGTGTGGATAGTATATTGCTAGGTCCTATTATCTGATTTTGATGAGGTCTTATTAGGTAGATGCTCATAACTTAATATGAGTGTGGTCATTTACTATGCTTGAAATAACAATTGATGTTTTCACCATTGTCAGACTACATATCCGTGTCAACAGCTCTTTACTGTTTTCCTCATCTAATTTTATTTCATTCTTTCTTCGTGCTGTGCAGTCACTTCTTGCAGCCTTGGGATCTGTTCAGTTTGTATCAAACATTGCTTTTGCCTACTTTGTGCTGAACAAAATGGTGACTGTTAAGTATGTTAAAGCCTGAATTCAGATCTAATTTTGATTATATTGGTGTGAAATTCATATTCTACATTGTCTTTATTAAGGTAATATCAAGTAATTAATATGCTTCTCATTTTGGCAGAGTCCTTGTAGCTACAGCCTTCATTGTTCTGGGGAATGTTTTTCTTGTTGCCTTTGGCAACCACCAGTCTCCTGGTACATCACTTGTTCTTGAACCATGGTGTGTAGTTTCAGTTGTATGTTATATCTGACATTCTGAACCATTATATTATTATTCTTGTGAAGCATGTCATGCCTGAAATATGTAAAAATCTTGTATTGTGAAAAATGTAGGGAATCATCAAACTACAAAAGATCAGAGTGACAGTATTTTGAACTTACATGGTTTTACATGGGCTGGAATATCCATATATAGAATGCTTAAAATTGGCTGTAGTTGAAATTGAAAACAGAAAGGGGGAAGCCCTATTTTGTTTGCGGTTTGCTGAATGATAATGTAATTGACAGTCAGATAATGTGGACTGCAAATATATAATAATGCATTTTGTTTCTTATAAATGATGTTTGTCGTGTAAAAGTTTTATTTATATTAATAGAGAACTTATGATGATATAGCAATTACACTAATAGCAGCTTCTGGATTGTTACGCTCCATTGCATGTTCACATTATTCCATGTTGACATTATTACTTGATTTGTAAGTTCGTTAAGAGTTGTGATGGTAAATGAATAGACATATCAGAGAAAAGGTAGAGATAATTGCCAAGCGGCTATTGTTTTGCCTCTGATTCTTAATCTTTCAGGTTTCTAGAATCACTTGCTTAGCAGAAGTTTGTATTTTTCATGCATTAGGTCTCGCACTAGGATTTTCCAAAATAAAAAATAAAAAAATTAATTTCGTTGTTCATATTTCTTGTTATGATAATCAACCATCATGAAGTTAGTAAGTGCTTGTTGTATGATCAAAGAAATTGATTTGTTTCTTCATCTTATCAGTGTACACTCCGGAACAATTGGCAGAGAAATACAGTAACATGACTTTCCTTCTTTATTGTGTGATTTTGGTGATTGTTGTTGCCATGCATCATTATATTTACAGGTAAGCTTTTGTTGTTGACAGTTTTATCTCTACTCTTTTCTTTTCCTATAAAAAGAAAAAGTTAAAAATAGCTGGTCACTCATTTTTTTCTCTCATCTAGTTATCATGCATATTGAATCTTCAGGAAAGGAGAGCTTTTAATTGCTGTTTCTGGACAAGACCTTAGAGCTTATTGGCAGATGCTTATTCCTTTTTCATATGCTGTAGTTTCTGGTGCAGTAGGATCGTGCTCAGTTTTGTTTGCAAAATCTCTGTATGTTACTCACTTTGGATATTTATGCTTTAGGATGTTATTTGAATGGTTGTGCATCCATGATTTCATTCTGATGATGATCAGTTTCTTCATTTCAGGTCTAATTTGCTAAGATTAGCCATGTCTAATGGTTATCCTTTGCATAGCTGGTTCACATACTCAATGCTGCTGCTATTTTTTAGCACAGCTGGATTTTGGGTAAGATGTCATCGGAAATCAAAATTTCATCTTCTTGCTTTTTCATCAAATAAAACTGGCCCTCGTGGAGATGATGAGTTATAAAAAATCTTATTGGCTTTTAATTCATACTTTCTTCTACTTGTGCAGATGACAAGGTTGAATGAAGGATTGTCCCAATTTGATGCAATCCTTATAGTTCCAATGTTTCAGATTGTTTGGACTTTCTTCTCTATTTGTACAGGTTTCATCTACTTTCAGGAATATCAGGTCCTTCCTCTGGTTTGATTGTGTATCTCTATTTTTGTTCCTGTTATTTGGCCTACAAACTATCAAGTGGAAAATTGATAGGCAACTATAGTCCTTGCTTTTGCCAAAAGAAAAAACTCTTGTCCTTGCTGGGTTTGGACTGCTAAAGTGCTATTTAAATTTATCCTAAAAGTTTAATTTAATAGATGTACCAGCAGATATGCGCTGTGTTTATTTTTTCCGTTTTAATATATGCAGAGTCATATCTCACCTGTTCTTTCATTATTTAGCTGCATATTTTCATCATCTAATCATGTTTAGCTTGTTGTTCATGACAGGTATTTGATGCGCTTAGGACAACTATGTTTATTCTAGGGATGATTTGCGTCTTCATTGGCATTTCTTTGCTGGCACCTGATGAGCCAAGAGGTACTTATTATTATTTGGATTGTATTAGAAGATGAATGTAATTCTACACAGAACAAAAAATTGAAACTTGCATTGAAAGTTTTCAGGTGGTGAGGTCAAAGATAGTGCACCTTTAGTTTCAGTGGAGTCTTCAAGTGAATCAGACAGGTATAATTCATTACTTCAGTTTCTGTCAGAAAATGGCAAATATTTGATTTTTAGGCAACGTATTTTTTTTACCATAATTTTGTCAATATTTGAAATTTTTTCACATGATAATGATTTGACCTGTGCTCTTTCTGTGCGTGCACATATGGTATAGGCTGGTCAATCTAGTTGAAGATGCACACGATAAAGACCCAAAGACATTTGTGCAAGGAGTAATGGCGAAGGCTGCGGAGATGCTAGTCAAGGCTAAGGTTAATAGATCATTCCTGGTCTTTTTTCCTAGCCAGGGGAATAAATAAGATTTAAAGAGTTGGCTTTTCTTAAGAATTAACAAAAGCTAACAACATTCTTTTGGCAGGCTGCATGTAATGTATCGCTGGGTTTCGGAGAGGACTCAATCAATGCATCTGCAGTTCTCGTCATGCCAATGGTTTCATCAAAGATAACAGGCTTCAGAGGAAGCGTATTTGACCGGCCGAAGGTCTTCTCTCTGAGAAATTCTGGTTGGAGTAAGATCTCAATGGATGAAGATGGTGTAAAAGTGTTGGAGTCAAACCCAGAACTTCCTGAAAGCCTTTGATATGAAAAGTTTGGCATGAGAAATTTATTATTTTTTTCCACTTTTAATGTTCATTTTGTTGATAACATTACAATTTGTTTAGGATTGACTGAAATGTACTTTGTATGCAGCAGTAATTCTTGTAGGTCTGAAACTGTTATCTTGTATATTCTTTGCACACTTGATCCAAAGGAAAGGAAATTATTATTATTAATATTTTCTAGTTGCTGTTTTTATTTGGCTGATTGCTCACTTTGCCCCTCGAACTTGGCTAAATTTGTCAAAATGCCCTGAAATATCTCTTATATATCCCATAATGTTTTAATCATTACAAAACCAAATAGAGAAACAAAAAATTTACAAAAAAAAAAAAATTACTGAAATCCTATCTCACGCATGGATTTGGAATAATCCATAAGGGTGGTGGATCAATCCTACTTTCATCTAATATTTCATCCAACTTAATAAAAGGCTTAATAGTCTCATCTTGAAAGCTAAACTTGCCAAGATCATGACCTCCATATAAGTAGTCATTGTTCATCTCATCCCAATTATCATCTGTAAAGTAAATGCAGTTTTTTTCCAATCCAGAAAATTTCTCGATTGAAGCTGAGATCGAATGATTCACTCCAATAAACAAAGCTTCATCCTTCAAATTCTTCACTTGAACCCACTCCTGCTTTTTCAAATCCAGCTTCCATACATAGAAAAACACTGTTCTGTAAGGACAAACCAGGGGCTGTGTATCTTCATCACCTAAAAGATATGATTCATCAACGACTTCTCCTTCTGCATTAACCATAGAACCTACGACCCTAACTATAGACAAAAGATCCCCACTTGATTCCACTAAATATTTTTTGGTAAAGTGCAAATCTTTATATGGTTTCATAACTTTTGCGAATGTGCTTCCTAATGAAGCATTAATTACCCTTTTCTGTCTTGGCAATAAAGCACCAAAATCCCATACTTCAACAGAATTATTATCATCTGTTAATGCATAAACAAGACCATTAATGCTAATAATATCACAGTAATCTTGTTTATGGTTCTCAATAAGATTCCATTTAGAATCTCCATTCTTGCAAAATGCAAGCCTCGTAGGATGAGTGCCGTATATTAGAACAACAGTATAGGAGTTGACTAATGGAGCAGACAATAAAATTGCTTTCACAATAAAAGATTTCCGAAGCTGCTCAATGAAATAGGATTCATCGCAACTGAACATAGAAGAATGTAATAATGAAGGGAGCTGAATCCTAGATTGCGAAAAAGGGTTAAGAAGAAAAGGTTTAGCTTCACTATCCAAAACTATAAGCCAGCCATGAGAAGAACCAATGCACCAAGAATCATACCCAAGTAATTTGTCAAAGTTGTTGATACAGTAGTTCTTGTTGCCTTCAAGACTGAAAAAACAACGGGAATCTTGTTGGCCTGGACTAGCAGGGAGAAGAAGCAACGGTGGTTTAGGTTTAGGTTTAGGAGAGGAAGAAAGGCGTCTTCTTTTAGCGGCCGATATTATCGACATGGCTGGCAGTAGTTAGAGTTGTGGGTAAGTGATAGAAGAAGGAAAGTTTTGGTTGTGTTTATATAGAAGAGAAGAGAAAGAAGAACTTCCTAAGATTACCAAATCCTATGTGGAATTGGATTACCTACCGCAATTCATTAATTAATCCTAATTGTTCAAGGAAAAGCTATCCTTGTACAAAATTTATTTAACGCTGATGATAAATCAAAATTTAATTAACCCTATTTTTGTATTTTTACTGAAATTATCTTACTCGTTAGTGAAAAATAAAACTAAAAACAAAGGAAATTCGAAATTCATGTTCATTAACTTGGTGAGCAAGCATAGAAGTCGTAACCCTTTTTATCGTTTACCAAGCATCATTACATCCAAGGACGGGTGGGTGCAATATTAATTGTAGACAGATTCTGTGTCAGTTAAATGGATTCTAACAGTGTTTTAGAATATGTATAATTTAATATTTAAAAAAATTGAATTTTGAGGTGTAGCTTGGTGATAGACTGTTGCTTTTTAGACTCAAAAGTCCCTTATATATATATATATATATATATATATATAATTTAATAATATTTAGTATATGAACAAGCATTGTGAACGATAGGGGATTGTTCTCTCAATGGATTATATAACAGGAGTAGTCTGCCTTTTAGAATGACAAAATGTGATTTGGAGTAATCGATTTTAGCACCTTAACTTCTCATCACACCAAACAAAATAAGCAAGAAGCCAACTTCACTGCACTTTATGAGTTAAAATATTTTAAATTAAGACAGAACATTGTGTTTAAAATCAAGTCATCAATTGGACTTCCTAAAATACACATTCTATTTTATTTTTCAAAGAATAAATATACCCTATAAAAATTATTTATTTTAATAATTTATATAATATATATATATATATTATAATAAAAACATTTTTAATTTTCTTAAATTTTAACTTAAGTTTTGCTCACAACCAATTAAGAAATTTTTCTTCATTTATCTACTAGTTAAAATAAATTTTATAAAATAATAACAATTATGAGACAATTAACTAGTGGTAAAATTAAAGACAAAGAATTGGCGCAGTGGTTGACAACCCAGCTACTTTACTAGAAAAATCTGGGTTCAATCCTCATTCTTTCCCTCCCCTTAGATTAGAATATCTATGTTAAAAAAAAACACTAGTGGAAAAATTAAAAACATTGAATAAACGAAAATGATTAAAAATTAGAAATTTGGATCAAGCTTTTGCCCTAATATTTTAATTCAAATAACAAGAACATTTTAAATAATATCCTTACTAGTGAGTGTTTTGCACGCTCTTTGCAATGGAGCAAAGTGACAATTTTTGTGCCGTCTCTGTGATGAGTTTGGAGAGAAAGTTGTAATATGGGTTGAATGACAATTTTCAACCAAGTTCAGGGGGTTAAGTGGGCAATTAGCCTTATTTCTATTAAGGGCCTAAATGAAATTTTCACTCCGAACTTTTTGTGAAAGTTGTGTTTTCACTCCAATTTGAACTTTGTGGCAAAATCATTCAAATGTTTGAGGACATGTTATATGTAAATTTACGTGGAAGGATTGTCTTTATTATTGCATGATATTGAAAGAAGAGGTGTTATACATGGTTTTCGTGCTAAATTAGGGTGTCCTCGAGTCTCGTACTTTTTTTTTTTTTTATGACTCTTTACTGTTTTTTACTAGCAGCATTGGTGAAGCTTCTCATTGTATGAGGATGCATCTGGTTGGTCTGTTAATTGTTGCTAAATCAGCAATCTTTTTTAGCCCCAATTAGCTATTACTAAAGATGCTATCTTTTCACTCCTTAAGGTACATGTTAGATATTTTGGTTTTGAGAAAGTGATTTTTAGTCAACTTTAAGCATAATAATTTATAAAAAAAGTTACGGTTTGAATAACATGAGATGAGTTGTGTCATTGTATTCTATGCAATAAGAGCTTTCTAATGGTATATTATATACTCAAAACAAATTAAAGATGAATAAGAAATTGAAGCTCGAAAGTGAGCTTAGAACAAAGAATTGTTAAACAAATGGATGTGTGCATCGCGAGCGATGTGAATACCAGACCGAAATGGGCTACTGTGGACCTTCGAAATTTTTTGTTTCAATCAGTGTATTTTTCCATCCAGAAACTGATTATTTATATTAATTTTCTAGCACTTTCATCAGTTTTGATTACTGATATTAAAACAGAATTAATTCTTTGTAGTTTCGTTAGTTTTGCTTTCTGATATTAAATCTCATTAATCGCCATTATGCTCCTTTAAATCGTGCTTGTTGCAACCTGCCTATAAATACTTCAAGCTTTTTATTTAAGTTTGCAATTTACAAAAACTTCAACAAAAATTTCGTTTTCTCTTTGTTTTTTTAAGGTTGCTGCTAATTCACAGGTTCCGATAATAAGATTCTGCATACAGTTGAGTTTGCTTTCATAACTATTGTATCCAGAGAGACGGTTGTCAATTACGGACAAATTCTGTTTTAAGAAGACTATCCATACAAGCCTCAGCATTATTTCTTCATCTTCTTTTGCTTAAGGTTTAAATTCAATTTACATGTTTAATTTCAGTTTAATAGCTATTATATTCAGTTTACTAATTTTGCTATTTTACATTTTCTAATTTCCTTGTAATTTCTAATTATTATATTAAATCTTATTCTCCAAAACGGGTAATTATATAGTGTGCCGTAACAAACAAATAGAATTAATATACTTGGCTTTAATGTCAAATATTTTAAAAATAATAATAAATACATGCATTGAATACATCATTAATTATTCATAGATAATTGTAATTAATGACACGTGTCTTAATTCTATTGGTTGGTTACGGCATATCAGCGGATGACGTGCCGTCACAGTTCCATTATATAATTTTTCCTCCAAAACTAACAAGTTTCTAACAATACATCTCCCTTTGGGCTCCAGTAATTACTTCAGTTTACCATCCCTAATTAATAGAAGCAAGAAACCAATATTTTCCTTTTTAAAGGATAAGGTGTTGAAGTGAATTAATTCATGTCTAGAGCAGGGAGATTTATTCTCAAATCAGTTGCTCAATACTTACTGTATGAAGGTGTTTTTGTTGCCGATTGCAATGATATTCAGGTAATGATGAACCAATACTAATGGGGTGGTGGAAAGGAGGGTAGCAGAGGTATACTATTGGATCTCTTGGGATTGTATGTATAGTAGTAAGGGTGGAGGTGGTATATATGAGATTCTGGGATCTTTGTAGTTTTAATGCCGCTTTGTTAGGGAAACAAGGATGGAGGCTTTTAGCGGACACCAGTACTCTTCTTTACCGTGTTTTCAAAGCTAAATATTTATCTAGGGGTATTTTTTTGACGGCTAGCTTTGTTTGGAAGAGTATATTGTGCTCCAAACAGATCTTGATCATGGATCCGGGGTGCTAGATTGAGAGTGGAGGATGGGAGGTTTATCTATGTGAATAAATAAGGACCCTTGGATTCCGAAAGATGTGGGTTTTCTTCCTGATGAGTGTCCTTTTCGTATTCATGATGCCATGAAAGTGTGTGATTTATTTGTGGAGGGTGAATGTTCATTGGATGTGGAGAATTTTAAATTTGCTTAGTGTAAATGATATGAGGGGAATAATTTCTATCCCTTTGAGCATTAGATTAAGTCCAGATTGTTTGAGTTGGAAGTTTGATAAAAGGGAAGCTTATACTGTGAAATTGGCTTTATCATATTGCCTTTGGTGTGGTTAGTAATGGTGGTTTGTTTGACAATAACCCGATTGGTAAGAAGCTATGGTCACTGAAATTGCCACCACAAGTTTGTGTTTTCTTGTGGCGCTGTTGCAAAGGCGTCCTTTGCTTATTTTGTATTAAGGAGCATTTGTCATCTTTTGTTAGATTGCTTCTTGGCAAAAGATTAATTATGTATAGAGATTGGATGGTTTTTCTTTCTTTCTCTAATAATGTTGATCCTTTTCAAGACTTGCTTAATCAATTTATTGACTCTCTTGGAACGAGACCTTGCAGCTAGGATAGCAGTCCACTCATGGAAGATTTAGCAAGCTCAGAATGATTTGCTTTGGACGAATAAATGGCCCTCTCCATAGCAAATTCATGTTGCAGCTAACTGTTATCTTTGCGCAGTGAAGCAGTCAGAATTTCATTGCAGGGTTTAATTTAAAGGGCCCGGCTATGGTACTGCTCGGCACCCCTTTTTTTTTTTTTTTTTTTTTATTTTTTATTTTTTTGAATGGTAGATTGTCTGTACTGGGACCCGAGATCAGTTTCAATGGGTTACGGTTCACAGAAATTATAAATTTTTTCTGACTGCATTTCAACGGTCTCGATTATTTCACATT
>CATIWJ010008372.1:0-44327 GCA_949640765.1 Croton laevigatus | reverse complement strand
TTTTATTTAGTTTGGCATGTACTGGTTATTGGAAATTATTTGTTATGAGTAATTATTGTAAAATAGTCGGTAGCTGTAAAATGATTACGGAATTTATGATGTAATAGCTGATAAATGAAAAAAAATTTGTAGGCAGTAATGGATGTTAGTCGGTACTGTAACACTTCATTCTGGCTTATTCGTAAGCTGGATTTGGGGTGTTACAATGCCCGTTTACGCCTAAATAATACAGCTTGTGAAACAGCTCGTTTGCTTGCTAGCATGCTCAAGCTTGGCTCGTTTATTAAACGAGCTCGATTATTGAGCTTGAGCTCAGCTCATTTAGCAGACAAACGAGCTCTTAACAAACTGAGGAAATAATGAGTCACAAGTTGCTTGGCTCATTTACAGTCTTACATATCCCTAAAATTAATAGACCCAAACAAACCTTAATCCCAAAAAACAACAGCTTCACTATTTGAAAAAAGTTGTTGCCGCCGACAAAAAGATCGACCGTCACCGGTAAGAAGACCGACCACCTCCGCTACCATTGTCGGAGAGAATACCACCACAACATATATGTCTTCTTCTTCTCCTTTTAATTTTTCATCTTCTTCTTCTAACTTTTCTTCTTCTCTCTTTTATTTTTTCTTGTTTTCAATTTTTATATTTGTTGTTGTTTATAGAGGTGAGAGAATCAAATATGGTAGTAAGAAATTTTTTAGGGAAAATGACCTCATATGTACTGGGATATATACCAATAATACATATGGTACATATGTCCAATGGCTAATATAGTTCATATGCCAACGCCAGTACATATGTCTAATGGTACATATAGTACATATGCCAATACATAAGGTACATATGCTAGTGCATATAATATATATGTCAGTACATATATCCAGTGGTACATATGCTTGCACATATGCTTCAGTACCTAAGCAGCATATTCTTCCCCAAAAAAAAAAAAAACTCTAGCCACCTTCATTGATTAACTCTCCTCCATAAACAATAGAATCCAAAATTAAATGAAGAAGAAGTAGAAGATGAGAAGGAAGAAGAAGAAGGAGAATCTTAAACAATAAACACAAAGATGAAAAACAAATCACATCATCTTAATCCATTTCAAATTAGAAGAAGAAGAAAAATAAGAAGAGTATAACCTGAAAATCAAAAATCCACACATAAATAAAACAAAAATGGAAATCCAAACATAAATCAAACAAAAAAGTCAAAAGGAGAAAGAAGAAGAAGAAGAATGTAACCTGAAAAGCGAAAATCCACACAGAATCAAACAAAAATGGAAATCCAAACATAAATCAAACAAAACAATCTAAAGGAGAAAGAAGAAGAAGAAACTCTAGTAGACGGCGAAAGGAACTGCAGAGGTAGTGGCAGCCTGGACGATGGAGCACCAATGGTGGAGATCGTGAACTTCTTGTATTCCAATTATTTTTCTTTTTATTTTTTGTTTACTTATTTAATTTAAAGGGTAGAAATGTATTTTTAAGATCTAATGTGCTATTTACTACATTTTGAAAAGATTGTGCTATTTACCATAATAAAGTTTGAAAATATGTCATTTACTACCATTTTCCTATTTATTTTTATTTTCCAAATAAGCTTTTCTATTTATTATAAATTTTTATTACAAACATATGTAATTATTTGGTAATATATAAAATAATTTTAATAAAATTATTTAATTAATTTTTTTTATTATAAAACCAATTTATATAATGAAATGAATTTCTTTATTTATTATTATTATATATAAATTTTATCAGTATAATATATATGTTAAATATTTACTAAATTAAAATTATAAAATTTTAAAATATATATTTAAAATTCTAAAAATTACTCCCTCCATTCCAGGATATTAGTTTCATTTTTCATTTTTTTAAAATATTAAGAAACCTTCTTCAGGACACATTATATATACTTTTAACACTTATGCCCTTTACTAGATAATTATTTTATAATTAAAGATACATATTCTTTTCAAGAGAATATCTTATATAAGGCTAGAATAGAAAAAATATAAAATTTTTTTAAATAAGACTTTTATTATGGAACAAAATAAAATAGGGAATTGAACTAATATTACAGAACGGAGGGAGTATGATTAAATAATAAAGTATGTCATATATATTTCACAAAATAAATGAAAATAAATCATTTTTTATAAACACGTTTCTAAAAATAATTTATAAATGTCTCATAAATTAAAAATAAATAATATATGGTTGGATTTTTGTTTTAAGAGTGATATATTGTTGGATATTAGCAAAATGTAATATGAGAAATCAAATTTATAACTTAAAATAAAAAAATATATATATGTCCTATAATTATAATATATGTATAAGTGATATTGAAATGCATATTTGGTCTCGGTTCATGGTTCTTCGATCCAGTTCTAGTGTGGTTTTGGGTTAGTTATAGTACGATTCTTGGCAAAAAACCAGAATCGAACTATATTTTAAATTTTATGCTATGGTTTTAATAGGATTCTTAAATTATCAACTCTTTTTTAGTTCTTACAGTTCTCAATTATAGTTCGGTTCTTTAGAAATCGTGCATAATCCTACATTTTGTTATGATTTATTGTACAAAAATTTCAATGAATGTAAATAATCTAGTTTCCTTTTTTTAATTTATTATTTCGTAATGCACAATACTTTATTTTTTTTTCCTGGTCTTTTAGATGCATTTTCCTATATTAATAGAACAATTAGGAATAATAAAAAATTATAAAACGAAGGATATAAATATAAGTTTACATGTAAATCTGGACTCTGTTTTGATAAATATATTCAGTTTCTGGCACTTTGGATAAAAATTGTCATTGCCCAACCCAAATGTAGACTTTTTTTGTTTTAGAAATTTACTATTTAATCTTTGATATTCGATCAATGTTATTAATTTAGTCACTGAATTTTAGCAATATTACACTTGCATCCCTAACAGTTTGGCACTATTATTTTATATCGTCCTTTCATCTATTTTTTTAAAAATATCTTAAAATATTCCATCTGATTCTTGAAATATTCTTAAAAAGTCCGACAAAATATTCTAAGAATATTCTTAAAAATAGACAAAATAATGATATAGCATAATATGACAAAGATTAGTAACTAAATAATTATGACAAAAGATAGAGATTAAATAGTAATTTTCTCTTTTTTTATAAATCAAACATAGATATTTGGATAGCATTGACCAAATAAAAGGGTCTATATTATATGTAAGGTTGTAAATGAGTCAAGTGTAACCGTTTACGAGCTACTCGGAGCTCAATTCAATTAAAACTAATTCAAAAACTAAATGAACTAGCTCAATAATTAAACGAATCGAGCTCGAGCTGAGATTTCAAGATCGTTTAATTTTATTTTTATTTAAAATATGTATTAAATGAATATTAAAATTTTCAAATTTATTATAATAATTAAATAATAATTTTTATCTAAATATTCATCCACAATTTCTCCCTTTCTATAATTTATAATTTTATAAAAAAAAAAAATAGCAGTTGCAAGTGCGCTTGGCTCAATAAATACTCATTCAAAATCAATTTGTAAAGTAAATGAGCGGAAGTTGAGTATGAAAGTACCCACGAATCTTTTATTACAGCTTGCATAGATATTAAATAAATAAAGCTTGTCTATCCTATACAATAAATTAAGGTAAACGTTTTGTGGCTGGAAACTGACAGAAATCTTAACTTTTATCTATCAAATAAAAAAATATATATATATGGTCAAAAAAATTATGCAATAAACCAAAACTGCCCTTTTTAGGTTCTGATCCCTGTTAGTGGGAAAAAACATAAGAAATTTGATTTTAGATACAAAAAGAAAATCTTTTTTATACAAATATTTCAAATGTTTTGTGTTGGCATACGAAATTAATTGCAATTATGATGCTAATTAGTGCAACTTTTTTCAATGAGGAATCATTATTTTCAAATTAATGAAGTTTAAAACCTATAATCCTATTTTAGATTAGATTAGAAATTGCATTCTATAATTATAGATTTTTTATATATATATAAAGATAATTTGTAAATGTTTAGATATCATTCACATTTAAAATGAATTTCAATTCAAATTAACATTCATCAAAATCTTATAAATGGGTTTTTGTATTAGAATGTGAAAATTAAAAAGTCAAGAACTAATTAATAAATTTTATAATTTTTTTAAGGATCATGCTAAAGTTATGCTTGAAAAATTCCAAACCTATCTAAATTCAAACCCATCCATCCAGCTAAAGTAAATTACTAAACATGTAATGATAAATTTGAAAAAAAAATAAAGGACAGGTGGGCCCCGAAATCAAAGCCGCATCTGGCATGCAAATCAAGATGCCGCCCACTGTTCTCGTTTCACGATTTATGAATACGGCGTTGCCTTTCCCACTTCAGGCAGGCCAAGCAAACGTGTGGTGTGTCCCAATCCCAATCCAATTTTTTTTTTTTTAACTAATTATTTCCATCTTTCTGGATAAACTTGTGTGGGCTCCACATACAACTATCTGCCACGTGGAGATCTAAGTGGGTCCCACAGAATCCCAATCAACTCTATCCGTTTAAAACGCGAGTTGCGGAAAACTTCGGTGTTGTGAACGATCATACGCTAAAAATTCGTCCCTACCTGACCACGTGGGCTGTCACAAGCTTTTCGTCTACCGTTATATCTGAAAAAAGACAAAAAAGTATTAAAATAAGAAGAGAACAGAAAGAATGAGTATAACCAGAGACTTGGGGGAATGAATTAATAGTAATTTTTTATTTTTGAAGATAATTTAATTAAAGAAAAACAATTATACCGTAGTCAGTAATGTTGTTTCTCTATTGGGGAAAAAAAAAAATGGGGTAAGACTTATCCAACTACTTAAAATTTGAATTGTATGATCAACTATATATATCCACCTAACAAATTGTTAGGTCATTCACCAAATAATTTAGATAAAACTAGTTCTATATCTCCTACCCAACTCAAATATTTTTAGTTTTTGCTTATATATTTTGGGGTAATTTTCCTTTTTTTTTTAAAAAAATATGAATACTATTATTATTATTATTACATTTATAAAAAATTGAATAAAATTTATTATAAATATAGATAAATTTAAATTAAATAAAAAAACAATAATAGCAGTATTAAATAAAAAATTCATACTTTGACGCTCTATTTGATGGTATTCTTGAACCACAGATCGATTCTTATTTAGTCTTTAAACAAGTTTGATCGGTAAGATCCAAATATGAACTTCTTACCATTGTCTCTTTTATTTAAAAAAAAAAAAAGAAATAAAGAAAAAAAAAACTAATCTCTTACAAAAAATGTCTAAATTTTCATGAAAGAAGAGCTCACACTCATCTCAAATGTGAGAATGAAAACTCATATTATAAGAAAAATAATAAAAATAAAATATAAAAACATCATATCTCTCAAAAAAAATTGACAGATATAAAATTATTTGCTAAAAAAAATAAACAAAATAAAAGTTAGAGGAGCTACCAAATTATTATCCATATCAATACTACTTTTTTTTTTACATAGCATATCAATACTACTTTAATTTAAAATATAAAATATTTCTTAATGTCCAAAATTAAATTAATTTTAATTATAAGAGCATATCCAAGTCCAAAAGAGTATCGTAGTGATAAAACATCTCTTTCTTAAGACTATAAAAAAGGGAAGAAGGAGGAGGCTTTTTTTTACCAAAGATATTCTAACTTTCATTCATTAAGAACTTGGAGAATTTCAGACTGTACGTCTTTTACCATTTCGGTCATAACTTTTGATTTACAAATCCAATTGAGGTGATTCTAAATGCATTAAAAAACTAACATACGTAGCTACAAAACAAGGGGTGTTCAGTGCCAAGTACATGGTCAAGAATTGGTACTTGGGGACGGTGCTGGATGCCGCAGGGAATCACATGAATCCTGAGCGTGGTACTTATTTCTGCATGCATTCCAACTTTACTACTTATATTGAGGTCTTGAATTCGAAACTTATTTAAATCTCCTTCTTTAATTTCCTCCTACAGTAGAATATATATATATAGTCAGCATAAGAGTTTTAAAAATTTTATCTGATACCAATGTCCATTTAATTGTTAAGCTTATGTGTCATTTGAGATTTATAAAATTTAACCTCTATAAGAAAGCATCAAGCCACATTAATTACACAATTCTACAGTAATATCTCTAAAGTACATTATATATATATTTTTTAACATAGATACTCCTATATCTAGCCTATATACTAAAAGAGAGTTAGGAAAAGAGATTGGATAAGCCTCAAACCCAGGACTTCAGTCGTAGAAAAGAAGTACCTTATCATTATGCTACCTTCTTGAACTTTCTAAAATACATTACATAAAATATTACTCTTCCCATTGTACCATTATGTTTTATTTTAAGTAGCTGCTATTTAGAAAATTAATATTCTTCCAAAATAAATAAATTAATTAAGAGGATATCATAGTAAAAAATTTGTAAATTTATTTACATTTGTATTTATGTATATTAAAACATAAAATTTATCTATAATTTTAATTTAAAGCATAAATAAATATTTATATATTTGAATATATATCTTATAAAAATGAATTTTATTATTATTTTCTTTATTATTATTATTATAAAACAACTCAATCTATCATATTACTTATATAATTACATAGTGAAGTCCACAAATTGGTAGAGATTAGCTGTGTGGAGGCAAGCTCTCCGGTTTAAGTCTTACCAGTTGTAAATATATGACCCCTCTCCCGGATGTGTGAGTTAAAATTGTCCATATAAAAAAGAAAGTTCAAACCCAAAACGTTAAGCAAATCCATCTTTAAAACTCTACCAAAACAAAAAGAAAGATATGGGAAAGTTTACCCTATAAATTAGAATTAGAATAGTATTCATCTACATTTAATTAATTTAAAATGATCAATTATAACTTAAATCCAAGTATTTCAAATAATTCCACAAAATTTTCAAGAATTCATTTGTACAAAATGGACTCTAAACTATAGTAACAAAAACTCTTAATTATCCGTTACATATCTTTTTTCTTTTTAAAACAATTACCAGTTACAACGATTATTAACTATTATTAATGGCATGAATAGCTAACCTACACATGTTGTAAATCTCGAAATAGCATAATTTATTGCTTATATTTAGAAATAGCATCGTTTATTTATTATTCACTCAATTTGGACACGAATATGTTAAAATATCAAAAGTTATTTATTAATTTTGGTCCAGAGAGGTAGGAGATCAATCCTTTAGACTTTTGTTGGTGGTGCCATCTCAGGCCACCGCCGCCTACTTTTATATAATCACCATGTTGACAAGTTTGTAGTGCCACTTTTGTCTTTATGTTTTTTTTTATTATTATATTTTTTCTAATAATTTTGTCACAGAAAATTATTTTCTGAATTATAATCATTTCAAAATATCATCGAACACAAGTATCTTTATAACCATATTTTAAAAAGTAATATTTACAAAATTTTCTCAAGATTTT
The DNA here is from genome assembly GCA_949640765.1 of Croton laevigatus. NCBI lineage: Eukaryota > Viridiplantae > Streptophyta > Magnoliopsida > Malpighiales > Euphorbiaceae > Croton > Croton laevigatus. The sequence goes on along the minus strand of CATIWJ010008372.1, from coordinate 36,801 downwards.
TTATATTTTATATTTTATTTATTTATTTATTTTGAATAAAAATCTCCTTACATTTTAATTTTATTAAATAAATATACCTTTCTATCTATTTTTCTATTAATATATTATATTTCAATTCTGTTGGACACGAATATATTGCCTGCAAAATATGTATACGCATACAGTAAGATGTTTTCATCTACAATTGATGTTCTTGAGTTTGCCAAGAAAAATTAGAAGTCAAACCAAAGGGTTTAAACTTGCACTCTATTAGATTCATTACAATCTTTTGACATAGCATTTTGTCTTCATTTGATGAACAACATTTTGGAATTACTTATGAATTGTGACAAGCACTACAACGAAAAGTTCAATTATTTTGGTTAAAATAGCAAAACAAAGATTGCAAATGATGGTGATGGATGGATTTGTGAGAAACGTAGTTTAGAAATTTCAAATATGAATGATATGCATATTGCAAGAGCTAAAAAATTTTCGAACCGAAATTTACTATTTCTTAACAAGCCAAGATTTGACTTAATTTTTTGAGTTTAATCAAACTCGAATTTGAATCTGATTAAAAATTTTTATATTGGACTCGATTCGGTTAGTTTACGGTCCATATTCAACGTATTACTAACTAGAACATCAAAGTAGTTTTCTAAGGTCAATGCTCCTTTTAATTTGGTTGGTCTTTGTAATGGTCATCTCCAAATTAAGAATATCCTTTCGTTTAAGTCTCTCCAAGAAAAATAAGTGTGAAATTATTAAATTTTAAATAAATTGTTGATTGGAGAAAAAAAAGTCTAAATAACCAAATAAATTGAAAGTTATTCTTTGACTCCGTAAAAAAAAGTATAGAATTGAAAAGTACTTATTTTTTTGGAATTTAGAGAGTACTTTGAATATTAATAATATTAAACTTTTAGAAAATTATAACATAAATAGCATTATATGTATGAGAAATTGTTAAGTAAATATAGTTTAGCACATCATATGTAAATTAATCCACTAGAATGATGACTAATCATCATAATTAATTAGTAGATAGAAAAATAATTGTAAATTCATTTTTTTCACATATAATTAATTATGTTTATTTTGTTTTCTTCCAAAATTAATTATGCTGATTTGTTATCACCATAGTGAATTCGTTTACGGGATGGGTCTGAACAAACTCCCGACCTAAATACAATATCTAATAATTACAAAATTGGGCACAATTTTAAAGACTTGATTGAACTCGACAGGACATTAATTTTTAAAAAATAAAATAAAATGATGGAAAATAAAAAAAAAGTTAGCAAATTGGGTTTTCTTGGTGAAACCCAATTTTGAACAATCCTTAATGACGTTTGTAACCTAGATCTATCTAAAATTTTTTTAAAAATATACGACATCCATGGTATATACGGTATAAACTACCCTATGTAAAAAAATACTAACATACTACATTACAATACTCGTATTCGAAAATCGAAATTTGGTGGCTGGCTGAGTACATGATAAAATGAAGTTACGTAGCTGAGTAAGCAATGAAGAGTCCCCACAGAAATAGTGGTAAATATTGTACCGTTGGAACCCACGAGCTTGCATTGTTACGTGGCAATCAATGTTCGGTTTAAAAAAGAAAAGAGTCGTATATACAGATAGAAAAGTAGTGATGTGGTCAAAAAACTCACGTCCGTGACTTTTACCTTTTAGACCACGTTTTATTTTTCTATACTATTTTTTTTTTTTACATAGGCATTGACTCACACACGCATTCACACACGCGAGGACATGAAACTTTGTTGCCCTATACTATTTTCTTCATTTCTCGTATTTTTTTTAGACTATTTATTCGTTTAATGTATTTTTCTATTCAAATCAAAATTTGTATTATTTGTATGAGTTAGTTGGTGGGGAGCTTTGAAAAAAATCAATTTTTGTTATAAATAAAACACAACATATTTTGAACAGGTTATTATCTATTTTATATTTCATAATTAACGTTTAAATAAAAATTCAAATTTTCAAACATAAACTAAATAACGCCTGTTTATATATATATATTAAAAAGTTTTATTTAGTTAATTTTTGAAAACTTAAATCAAAATTTTTCGGGCATTTTAAACACCCTTACTCCTGACGATTTTAAGGGTAAGCAGTAGGGAAGGCTCAAAGATTTTGATAGTTGACTATGAAGGTGTGACAACCCAACTCAGGCCACGACTGGCGTGTAACTAGACCGGAGTTTGCACAAGCCTCTAAAATGATCCACTTATGCCTAAATCTACTGGCTTAAAATAGTTAACCCAAGTTAATTGAATAGTTTGTTAGCCTAACTTATATTAAAAAACTTCCCCCCTTTTGCGCACAATGTCCTCATTATGATACACGAACACAAATCTCATCAGACGACGCACCACACTTCTCTTTTTTCACCACCCAAATCTAGGGTCAATGACTGGCGTGTAACCAAACCGAAGTCCAACTACAAAAGCATTTAAAATAAATAACTAAATGCAAATCACTAAAAATTACTATCAGAAATTTCTTTAATTATTAATACAAAATCAAACAAACTAAACTGTATACAATTTGAAAATCAACTAGAACAGAAATCAAACATGACTAAACAAAACTAACTAACTCAACTCGAATGCTCGGCTCAAAAAGAAAGAATTTGAGTCTCACCACAGCGAAATATCAGAAATATGCAAATAATCTACATGGGTGTGAGAGTTATATATAAGCGCTTAGTATGTCCAAAAATGGCGGAGAAAACCATCTAAACAATGATATCAGAAATAAGTATATTAATCACAGATAATTCCAAACATGATGGTGTGTCGGGGTCACCAATTGCCAAACACTTCATCCCTTATACTGCCTCAATGAAAAACAATACAATGATAATCAATGAACAATGACAATGGCCTTCCTTATGCAAACCTCAATAATCAATATCAAATACAATGAAATAGGCAAAATACCTTAATAAACAATTTCAATGATCTCCTCGGCCAAGAGTCTTTCATCCTCGTATGAAACACCATCGCACAACACAAGAAATATCAAGTTCAAATAATCAATAAATATTTATTCAAACACACACGTTTCCTTTTCTCCTAATCACACACGGACTTCAGTAAAGAAAGAATATAATATATTGACATGGAAAGAATAACATATAAGAAGGTGTGAAATTCCACATCGGATATTGATTTGAAATTTGATATGATATATAAGTTAGACCATCTAACTACTCGATCAACATGGGTTAACTGTTTTAGGCCAATGGTTTTGGGCCTAAGCAGTTGACAAAGATAGTTAGGTAGATCATTTTGGAGGCTTATACGGTCAGACTCTGGTTTAGTCGCACACTGATTACTGGTCTCAAGTTGGGTCGTGACAAGAATGGTATCGGAACCAGTTACCATCCGGAAGTGCGGTGCATCGGTTGGTGAGGTTTGTGTTTATGTGTCACAACGAGGACATTGTGTGCAAAATGGGGAAGTTTGTAAAATCCTATATCGGATATTCATTGAAATTTGATATGATATATAAGTTAGGTCATCTAACTACTCAATCAATTTGGGTTAACTATTTTAGGTTAGTAAATTTGGGCGTCAATAGTTGACGAAGGTAGTTAGGTAGATCATTTTGGAGGCTTGTGCGATCAGATTCTCGTCTAGTTGCACGCTAGTTGCGGTCTCTGGGTTAAGTCGTGACATAAGGGCTTATTATATATATAGTATAATTGTTAGCAAATAGCACATCACAAATAATTACATACGATCATAGAAATTACCTTAGAGATCGATAAGAGAAACACCTGTTGCGACCTAACCTGGGAGCTGTGACCGACTAGCCTTTGTCAACTTTAAACCTGAATCTACTGGCCTAAAAAGGTTAACTCAAGTTGATTAAGTATTTAAGTAGTCTAATTTACATTATATCATATCAAATTTTAATCAATATAGAATGTGAGATTTCAGAGAAGGACACAACATAGATGTAACAGTTAATATTATTTGCAAAAGTATTAAAATAGTTATTGTATATTACCCTTTTTTATGTTACATACTTTTTCCTAGGGTCACACTTAAAAAACAAAATAAACCATCTGCTTGTAACAAATTTGAAATGTTTAGTTTAATATTAAAATAATCAACTCTAAAATAAATTAAAATAGAAATAAAACACAAATTCAATTTACGGTCAACTACTTACATTCATCTCAAATTGATACATTATTAACGTTGCCTATAAAAAAATATTTAGGAATTTAAAATGATAAATTATTAAATATCTTTTCAATAATTATTTTAAATAGTTGTTACAAAGCTTAATAATTTGTTTGTATTAAAAAATAATATAAAATTCAACAAATTATGTATAAAAATACTAGTATAAATAATAAATGAGAAATTAAAAGAATTTTGGAAGACGTGGTAGGAGCGTTTTCACATTACATTACAGCTGTAAAGGTGAAAGATGCACGTGCCTTTTTTATTTTTCTTCTGTTTGAGGAAAAGTCCTTTTAATTTACTCTCTGCCTTACAATGTTGACTCGCTTCTTTGTTTGTGATGCTTCCTTCATCACGCAATTCAGTATTTTCCCCCTTTTGGGAAGCCAGCTAAACTAGCTCTTATCGTTTTAAACACCATTTTCTAAACTGAGATTATAATATAATATAGTAGGATATATATATATATATATTCTAAGTTGGTATTATCAGTTTCATTGAGATTCCTATGGATATCCAATAGTATATAATCACACCCAAATCCTAATTAAGAACTTCATTAGAAGCTAACAACTAGTAAATTTCCTACAAAGAAATAGATACTAAAAACTATTATATTTAATTGTATCATATTATAAATAAAAATTTCTATATATACTCAATCCATTAAAAAATTTGTGTTCCAATCTACATTAAAGAGTGTAATCCCTTTGTAACAAAATTTTTATAACCATATATATATAATCATTCATTACCGATAAAGTAAAAAGATAAACATGAATCTATTATACTATATGAGTTTTGAAAATTATTTTATCCACAATTTAAAGTTGCTTTGTGACCATTATTTAATTTGGAGGTTTTTTTTTTTACAATCACTTGAGTTTTCAATGATTTCATATAATGAAAAATTAATTTCATTTCATTAAAATGGAAACAAAATCTTGTAAAAGAGAAATTAAAATATAAAAATATTAGAAATTTCTAAAATATCATCCAAATGGATTAAACTATTTTTTCCATTCAAAAAAAAAAATGGATTAAACTATTTTTAGAGAATACGTGAATAATAATAATAATAACAATAATAATAATCAATGTAAAAAAAAAAAAAAGGTAAATCAAAAGAACCAAATGATGTTTTTTTTTTACAATAATAATGTTTGGTTGAGTTGATTTATGCATTCATTCATGTACATTTACCTAATAATTATAATTATATTATGTGTAACAATTGCATTTCTAATATTTGGCAAGTTTTTTAAATCAACAATTAATATTATTATTCTTTATTTTTATTGTTTAAAACATATATTCAGATTAATAAAATTTGGCATTGTTTGTTTCGGTTCCTAGAAAATACATTTGAATGAAATTTATTTTTTCCAAGTACATAATAAATATTATTTTGTTTGTTTCATGAACTATGAAAAATTTAAATTATTTAATAAAATATAATATTAAAATATTTTAAATATCTTTACAATAAATTTTTAAAATATAAAAATAAAAATAAAATAAAAATTATCCACAAGTTTTTTTTTTTTTGTTGGAAAGAATTTTCTCCCATATTACCAAATAAACACTCAACTTTACGAGAATTATTTACTCAAAAAGTAAACTTCTTCCTTGCTCATCCCAATCAAACTATTTCTATTAACATTTTTATTTATATAATATATTAAAACAATAATAATAATTTTTAAAAATTAATATGATTATAATTATATTTGCAATTATAATGTGTATTATGTTAATTTTATCATATACAAATAATTCCAATTAAATCTCCACCCTAATATTAAAAAAAAAATAAAAATTGAATGAACAAGTGGAATATTAGAAAGTTAAATTAGCATGATTGGGTAGATAATCTAGAAAAAAAGGCAATGATCAAATAATTCCGAACATGAAATCTAACTATGAAGTCCCATTCTACAACAACATCATCAAACTAGTAGTTCACTTAGCTGCTTTCTGACCCAAATTGAACCTTAACATCCACCAAATTACTAATCAATCCAATTTTTAAATTTTAAAAGATTTTAATTAATTCAAACGGAATGGGCAAAATTGGTAAATATGTAGAAAGTAATTATAATTATAAAATGTTCCTCAAAGGAAAAATATATAATTGTAAAATGAAACGAACCGGCTAAGGCCAGTGAAGCAATCTAACTGCATAATCACATACTACTGACCTCTATCAATAACGATGCGGACGAAACTAAATATATGCCGTCCGATTAATCTCAACTCCACATATAAATGCTTCCATTTAGTCTCTTCTTGAGTTTTCTTTCGTTCTTATCCGTCTTTCTTTCTTTTCTTGCTTCTTTCCTTATGCAGAACCATCTCTGTTATGGAAGTTTTATCAGTTGTTTTGATTCCCATTAATCACCCACATCTTTTTCTTTCTATAAATTCCTTCTTTATCCACAGAACGCATTCCCATTAGCCCTAATAGCCTCCTTTTCTTCAAAGACCTTCAGAAGAAAAAGAAAGAAAAACAAAAATATCAGCTCTTCTTTTGATTTTCTCGATTTTCTTTTTTGCTCGATATGGTATCCAAATCTTGCATGGAATGTTTGAATTTGATTTCTGTTGATGATTTCAGTGTTCTTAATCGTATCCCTCGTGTCATGAAGGTGCCTGGAGTAATTTCGGATATAGATGAAAGCAGCGAAAGTGACGCGGTGTCGTCTGCCCCTAATGAACGTCGTATCATCGTCACAAACCAGCTACCGATACGACAGTATAGGGATGAAGAAACAAATAAGTGGTGTTTCGAGCTTGATGAAGATAATCTGTATTTGCAGTTAAAAGATGGATTCCCTTCTAACACAGGAGTTATCTATGTTGGGACATTAAAGGCTGAAATTGAAAATAAAGATCAAGACTTTGTTTCTCAATTCTTGTTTGAGAAATTTAGTTGTTTGCCTATTTTTTTGAATCCTGATTTGCAATATAAGTTCTATCATGGTTTCTGTAAGCACTATCTATGGCCTTTATTTCATTACATGTTACCCATGTCATCTAGTGATGGTGCTCACTTTGATAGATCACAATGGCTAGCCTATGTGTCTGCAAATAAGATTTTTGCAGACGCAATTATGCAAGTTCTTAACCCAGATGAGGATTCAGTATGGGTGCATGACTACCATCTTATGGTGTTGCCCACTTTGTTGAGACGAAGGTTCCATAGAGTAAAATTGGGTTTCTTCTTTCATGGTACTTTCCCATCTTCAGAAATTTATAGGACTATACCAGTAAGGGAAGAAATCTTGAAAGGGTTTTTGAATTGTGATCTTGTTGGGTTTCATACGTTTGATTATGCCAGACATTTCTTGTCATGTTGTAGTAGATTGTTGGGTCTTAACTATGAGTCCAAAAGAGGGTATCTTGGGTTGGATTACTTTGGTAGAACTGTTACTATTAAGATTTTGCCTGCTGGGATTCATATGGGGCAGCTTCAATCCATTCTGAATATGGAGGAAACAGCTAAATTGGCCAAAGAATTGAAGGATAAATTCAAAGGGAAGATTGTGATGGTCAGTAGTGATGATTTGGATATATTCAAAGGTATTAGTTTAAAGTTTTTGGCAATTTGGAGGTTATTAGAAGAACAGAAGGACTTGAGAGGGAAATTAGTTCTTGTCCAAATTGCTAATCCTGCAAGGAGTCAAGGGAAGGACGTTCAGGAGGTACAAAAAGAAGTTAATTTTCTTGTTGAACGGATAAATTCGACGTATGGTGAAGCAGATTATGAGCCAATTGTGTTGATTAATCGCCCAGTTAGTAGTCAAGAGAAGGCAGCGTATTATGCAATATCAGATTGTTGTGTGGTTAATGCTGTTAGAGATGGAATGAATTTGGTTTCTTACAAATATACTGTGTGCAGACAGGGGAGCCCTGTTTTAGACAGAGCGTTGGGGATTGATGAGAAATCTAATCCAAGGAAGAGTGTTTTAATAATCTCCGAATTCATTGGCTGTTCTCCTTCTCTTAGCGGCGCAATTCGTGTAAACCCTTGGAATATTGATGGTGTTGTTCAGTCAATGCTTGGGGCTATTAGACTTAGCGAGGAGGAGAAGCATTTGAGACATGAGAAACATTACAAGTACATTAGCTCTCATGATATTGCTTATTGGGCGAGAAGTTTCGATCAAGATCTCGAAAGGGCTTGCAGAGAACATTATATGAAGAGGTATTGGGGTGTTGGATTAGGTTTAGGCTTTAGAATTGTTGCTTTGGGTCCCAACTTTAGGAAGCTTGCAGTGGAACCAATTGTTCATGCTTATAATAAAACAACTAGTCGTTTGATCCTTTTGGACTATGATGGTACGATGATGCCGCAGAGCTCTATGGACAAAGCTCCTGATGATGAAGTGCTTTCAGTCTTGAATTTGTTATGTAGTGATCCTAAGAACATAGTGTTCCTTGTAAGTGGAAGAGGAAAGGATCCTTTGAGCAAATGGTTCTCTCCTTGTGAGAAATTGGGCATTTCTGCTGAGCATGGCTTTTTTACTAGGTAAGTTTTTTTGATTTATTATGTTCTAATTATATGATTTGTTTATGTTAATGGGTTTGGTTTATATTATAAGTAGTTTCTTGAATTTATTATTTTTAGATGGTCAAAGGATTCTCCATGGGAAACTTGCTCAGTGGTGATAGATAATGACTGGAAAAAGATTGCTGAACCAGTAATGAAGCTTTACACGGAGTCAACGGATGGATCTTTTATCGAGCAGAAAGAAAGCGCACTGGTGTGGCACCATTGTGAAGCTGATTCTGAATTTGGGTCAAGCCAGGCTAAAGAGCTTCTTGATCATTTAGAATCTGTTCTTGCTAATGAGCCTGTTGTTGTCAAAAGAGGGCAACTCATTATTGAAGTGAAACCACAGGTATGAAGTGCGACACACTAAAACTGAAGCATTTGCAGTTGTTACTAGTTCTTTTTCGATCTGTTCTGTGTCTTTGAAAAATTTCATCTTTAGGTTATTTGTTAAGGGTAGTTTGGAAAATGTTTGCAATTTCAGAGCTCAAGTACTAAAATGTGTGAACTTTGCCTTAAAAGAACATCTTGATCTTGTTGGGTGTTTTAGATATTACTTCAAAAAACTGTTAACATTTCATGTCATTATCATTTTCAAAGATCACATAACCCCCTTTTAAGATTTAGTGAAGTTTAGCTAATTAGAGTTCTTCTGAAAAATATTTGAAATTTCTGAAAAAGAAAATTTTTTTGGTTTGAATTTCAGGGTGTAAGTAAAGGTACAGTAGTAGAGAAGTTGATACGGAGCATGAGAAGTAAAGGGAAGTCGCCGGATTTTCTGTTGTGCATCGGAGATGATCGTTCGGATGAAGATATGTTTGAGAGCATAGCAAGTCATGTAGAGAATTCATCATTGCCAGCAATAGCAGAAGTGTTTGCTTGCACAGTAGGTCAAAAACCAAGCATGGCCAAATACTATCTGGATGATACGTCGGATGTAATTAAACTGCTTCAAGGCCTGGCTGCTGCTTCTGGAGGAACAGGATATGGAACTGATGATTTCTGATAGTACTGGTTTAGTCTTTAGTGATATGAATAGACTTGTACAGGACAGCACAGTTTTTTTTTTTGGGGGTTCAATTTCACGGCTTTTGTTTAGTTTTCATAATTACAGGTCTAATGTTCAAACTCTAATACCAATTTGTCAATAGATCCCATGTTTTTGCCCATATTTTGGGGCACACAATTTTCTTGTGTCAATTGTGATTATCAGTTCGTTTTCTGTTTCTGGGTACAATCTTTTATTTATTTATTTTTTTTTTCTACATCAGTTCATTTGGATCTGATAATAGTTGTGTTTTAGGGCTCAGTGCTCAATTTTATTGTCCTGAAAAATAGTAGTGCTTTCTTTCGTTTTGTTTTCCCCTGTATGAACTTGTTCATTAAATATTGGTCCTAATTCCAAGCCAATTTGCAGCCAAATTTCAAAATGAAAAAAAAAAAAAATCAGCCCAGAATTATAAAATAAATGGAAAACCACTAAAACAGACCCCTTTTAAATTTACTTGATAAAAATAGCCTCCCTTGTAATTTTATTGACAAAAATAATCCATCCTAACCTGCCTGATTTTTATTCATAACAATAGCCCATCTTTATCTTTACTGGTTAAAAATTTCTCACTCAAAACCGAGACAGAATCGAAAACTCAAAAACGAAAACATGTAGATTATCTTCTCACTTTCCTTTTAGTTGAGCTTTAGCTAATGTGTTATTGCCAGAGCATTCAAAGCTGCTGCAGCAGCCACCACCGGTTGTTTGTTTATCAAATCTAGTTCTCGATCAATTTACAGAAAGCAGCTTCAAGCAACCTGTTTTGAGTTTCATCCATGGAAAATCCTTTTGATCCTTTCTGTTCTCCGGCGATGAGGAGCCGATGAGAGCGGCGGCCTATATTGATGATTTTGAGACGTTTATGGAGTCATCATCACTGCTTCTGCTTCTGCTTCTGGTCGAGATTTCTTTTCTGGCGGATTTGATGATCGGGTTAGTTTGATTACTTAGAGGTCCGTGAGTTTACATTCAATAGTTGTCTGATTTTAGTATTCCATTTTTGAAATAGATGGAGTATACACCGAGAATCCGTTGCAATTGAAACGGAGAAAGAAGCTGATAATATCGCCAGACCAGTTGTAGTCCATTAGTATCTCATTGCGCAGCGGCGCTGCAACTCCTTCAGGTGACGTAATTTTGTTATCGTATAATCATAGTTTTGCTTTGATTTCTGTTGCTGTTTAACGGAGGTGATGTGGTTTTGTTAGATTTTGAGTCTATTTTGATGGATTAAGTAAGTACTACGATGCCTGATAGTTCTGTTTGTGAGAGGTATGAACATGTATAATGCTGTTTTTTATCTGAACTAAATCTTGATTTATTGTGCTTGGAGTTCTCAAGTTTAGGCTTCACTATTTTGCTAACCACAATGCTTTAGTAACTTTGCAATGCTTGTTTATCATATCGTCTCCACAAGAACATCATGGCTAGGTTATTAGAGATTGTTTTTCTGTGTGCCCATCTCAGTTCAACTCTGCCTTTGTAGCAATCGATCTCTCTTTTGTCTATTTCCACGGCTATTCTTTTTATTTTGCACTACTAGAATATTTTCTCCTCTCTCATGGCTAGGACTTTTATCTTTTAAAAGCTCTCTATTTTTTTTTAACTTTTCCATACATCTATAACCTCTATTTTTTCATTTTCGATTGCAGTGGTTGATTCAATGATTATAATTGCATGATGCATGCATTTAATTTTTTCTGCTGTAGGTGTATGTAATTTAATAACATACATAAAGTTTAGTAGTGATGTGGTCATTATCAAGCTCTTTCTGCTTTTGATTTTGAGTATAATAACGGTAGTGTAGTTCTAATTTTTGTTGTGTGTTTTTGAGTTGATTATGTTTATTCAGATTATTAGTAATGTATATTGGCTTTATGCTTTAAAGTTTTTGGAGGCATGCCATTCTGAAATTTTGTTTGAATCTGTTTGTTTGAGAAAGTATTGCGCCTTTTCTATCAATAGTTTACTGCTAGATTCCTTATTTTGACTTGGTGGCACTATTTGGGTTTCATAGTTGCTTTTGCTATATTAGCCTGGTTCCGACACAAACACTGAAGTCACTCCTGCTAGTATTAGTTTCCCTCTTTTCAATCTATCAAGTAATTTATTTTCTTTAATTGTTAGCCTCTGTTCAGTGAAACTTTGCTTGAGTCATCAACCAAATTCCTATGATCCTTTTAGAGGTCATAACTTCTGCAGAATTCCACCCAGATCATTGCAACATGTTAGCATATAGCAGTTCAAAAGACTCTATCTGCCTAATTGATTTTAATGATAATGAAAATGCAATATCCATGCAATTTTATGAATAACACATTGTAATTTAACTAATTTTTTTTAACTATTTCCACGTATTTTTAAATCAGTAGTATTTATTAGGCCAAAACACAATTTTGTCCATTTTTGTATTTTATAACTACATAAAGTATAGTTAGACTTCAACTAGCAGTTACCTGTTTCTACATTTTCCAATTTTTTCTACTACTATGATTTTAATGGTTAGAATATCAAAGTATCAAATTCAATAATAAAATTATCTTCCCTATAGCTTAAGAAAGCATTTTCCTTTTACTAAACTAAAAATAGTGAAATATTCATACTCTGAACCGCCCTTTCTCTTGGTTGGGCTTGCATGTTATGTACATGTGCTTCCTTTTAAGACTTGTTTTTGTGTAACATCGTGTTTGTCTATTTTATCTTGCCTTTGTTCAAATTGGAGTATACTCTGCTAGTTTTATCTAGCATATTGTATTAACCTTATGTATAAGGGCAGAACACTAACAGAACCCTGGCTGCATTTATTGATATTTAAGATCTTTGCTTTTTGTGCATATGGGACTGAACAATAGTTGATTAATTTTTGAACAAGAGTTGATCATTAGTGTTTTTTATTTGAGGATATTTTTGTTGTTGGTGCTAAATTATAATTAATGATTTATTGGAGTTATTTGTTTTATTTAATGTTTGTAATGCTTCTGAACTGTAACATAAGTATGTTTACTGCTGTGGGAATATTGTCTTTTGTATCAGACTGTTTTTCTTTTTTATTATTGAACCTGTTTTGTACATTTTTTGTATATATTTTGTATTTGTTTTGTACCTCTTTTGTATATTTGTTTTCTTTAATGGTATTCTGGTTTCACCTTGCTTTCTTAGTTGTATCAATGTTATTGCATTCTTACCTCTTTGATGATTTTTGTTTCACATATCTTGAATGTATTGTTAGAATATAGACTACTTGCATTGGTTATGAATAGTTTGATCCACTTTATGCACCCATTTTGTACCTGATTTGTACATGTTTTGTACTTTTTTTGTACCTGTTTTATACTTGTTTTGTACTCAAGTATCCATGAATAATATACTGGATTTTTTAACATGAATTTCATTGAATATAATTTAATATGCCTAGTTTACTTGCAGCTTTTAGTTTGTTGCTGGAAGATGATGAGCTTATGAGGACTATAATTCTTTTGGAAGAAGCATCTAAAAGCAAGAAAATTAGCGAGAAATGCTTGAAAAACTGGGTGGTAAGGACAAATTTGACTTGTTCGTGTCTTCATGTTTTCAATTCTTTGTCTCGTTTATTTCTTCATATTTCATGTTTTTTCACTTTTATGGTTATGTGTAGTATAAGCTAGCAAATGTTACTGTTTTCTGTCAACGCATCCATAATATGATAGTAGGTTTCTATAATTGTAGGTTTCTTGGGTGGCAGGTACTTGTAATTTCTTTTTGTGTTTTTGGTATAAGTGCATATATGGATATGGTTGATTTTTGATTGGCTACTTCCCATATATTTTCATTTTTATGCAAAACGAATAATATAGTTTTGTTACAGATTTTGCATGCATGGTCAAATTGAAACAGCCTACAAATATTTTAATTTTTATGCAAAAATAATAATATCATATTTGATCAATATGTGTACAATAGTTGATCATATGAATATATATGGTGTAGCAATTGAACGCATATCATGTAGCAATTGAATGCATATCGTGTATTAATTGTGTGCATATTTTGCAGATTTGGAATTTTTGTTTCTTTTTTGTGATTAAAAATATGAGATTAGAAGTGGGATTTAGATTTTCATTTGTGAGAATTGAACTTTGTATCATGTAGTTATACAAAAAATTTACAATGTATAAAAGTTGTACAATAGTTATACAAATACTATATTTTTTTTACCTAATTTAAACATATTTTTATACATGTTTTGAACACACTGTATTGTATTTTTGTTAGCAGACTATGTAGATTTCCATTCTATGCAAAGAGAGAGTTGATTTTGTTGCATGTAACAATATGTAATTATATATTTTTTATCATTTCAATTGTAATTTGGAGATGAATAATTTTTGTACAAATGTTGAATAATTTTTGAACAATTTTTATACAAAATTTTTTTATTGATTAGGTTGGAATTTTTGTATGCATATTTACATTGATTTTCTACAATTTTATGTTAATTTTTGGATTTTTAATTTGAGTATTATTGAATTAATATAATTTAAATTTTTGTTTAATATAAATTATAATTTATTTTGGTATTTAATGTTTTGTTATTTTTATAATGGATAATATGAAATTTATAATTATTATAATATAAATAAAAAATTTGAAATAGAAAATTAGCTTTAAAAAAATTAAATAAATATAAATTGAAATTAAATTTATTGGTTTTGAAATTTGTTTTTATAATTAATTATGTTTTTTATTTAATTTATTAATTTTTTTTAATATGGAGAATGTATTATACTTGTCTTTAAGTAAGAGTAGAATTATATTTAAAGTTATTATGTAGGGTGGGCTATTTTTGTTACAAAATATTAAAATTGAGTTATTTTTTCAAGGAAAAAATATCTTGTCTATTTTTGTGAAAAGTTAAGTGAACTATTTTTTGTCATAAAAAGGTTTTTTTTTTGGCTATTTTTGTCACATTCCAGAAAATAAATGTGAAAAATGCTAATATGGATCAAAACATAAAATTAATTGCATAATATTTTTTTTTTAATTTATTGGTTACCTGTCATTTAAACGAACAATAGTATATATAAATTATTTTGTATATTTTTTTTAACATAGATATATAAATTATTTTGTATATTACTTAGAAGTGTACGTTCTGTATATAGTCACCATAAAATTAATATACAAATAGTGACTCAAAGGCTATAGACTAACTATTGAATCAAAGGCATATAAAAAGTTATATTAAAATTCAATATATAACTAGTATAAAAATGGTATATATCCTAGTTTGCAAATTATTAAATCAACAACTAATTTTGATCAGACGTATACATAAATCTGAATTAGTGATATGGAATTTCCAATCAAAGAAGCCATTTAAGTCTTCCTTCATAATTGATTAATGTTTTTCAACAATCAACCCCTTCCCCTCTTTTAAAAATGCACCACATACCATTCATATTTTTATTGATAAAAACTCCACCAGTCCCTTCGGGGACATCCGATAAAAAAGATAAAAGCTCCACCACTCTTTTTGAAATTAATCAACAAATTGTTATTGCAAAGTCCCAACTTAATTCCAAATACATACACTAAAATGAGTTTTGATTATTTAAATGTTTATGCATATATTTTTAATACAATTTTGAAATATATATAAGATACTGATGATCCTTTAATATCATTTGAGTACAATGCCCTTATTATCTCCTAACACCCCTTAATAACTGTAACTCCCTACGTTGTAGGGCATTTCATCATTAGATACTGAATACAAGTGACCGCACTTATATCACGGAGGATGGGTCGTTTTATATCATATTATATGACAATGAAATATCTATCAATATAAATGTCGCCCTACACTTCTAACTCTACGCATAAATCTATCACACTTTTGGAGTAAATGGCCTTTCCAGCCATTCCCATTATTGGCACATTGATCGGTTTTAACTTGCTCCACCATTAACTAGAATCTTGTGCACCTTATAATTGCTGAAGGTCGCAGCCATGATTATATTATCATCGTGTGGGTACTATAAAGGTTATGCATCCTTGCTTGAAAAAGGTCTCTTTGAGAAAGAGACGAGAATAGTACATCTCTCGCCAGCCATTTTTGGGACACAACTGTCACCACCACTATGCTTTCCCCTCCCTAAATCAAGTGTATTACACCCACTGTCTCTATTCATTTAGATGATGCGGCGTTTACTCCTTATCCACTTGTCTCTCTTGTCTTTGCCTTGCCTCTTTCACAAACCACATTCTCTTTGGGCTCATTTCCTTGATTGCTAGTTCGTCGCACGAACTACTTTAGATTGCCCAATTATATGAGGTGTTTTAACCGTCAATCAGATGTTTGTATTCATCAATAGCATGACTAGCATGATTGAAATTCTTGTGAAACTTATAATAATTCCTAAAGCCATTATCTACTTTGGGTGGACCATCAGGGTGGCGTGGATAACAAACATTTTGGCGATCCCCATTATATTGATCCATCTTCTACAGGAATAGAGTTCATAGGCTCATAAAATTTTTTATCTTCATCCATAGGCCTGTATCTCCTATCCTATTCATGTTCTTTCCTTCATGACCTCCACCAAAGTTAAATACTCTTTCCCCCTTCAAAGATCAGCCCAAACTCTATAGTTTGCCTCTGGATATCTTTATTCTTGAATTGGGCTTGATTGCCTCGGCGGTCGATCTTTTTGACTCCTTAACAATCTCCTGTCTTCATAAAAAATGATGACTCCTTTACATATTTAATTAGTGCCTGGAAATTTTGTGTTTCTTCTATTAGGAGAATGAAAGACTAAAAAATATTTATTAGTTATAACACAAAGGCACTAAATAATAACACACTTATATTTTTTTTTTCCTGCATACACTATATTATTTACGAATCATGCTCTTTTTATAGAACTAAAATACAAATATGAGCCATATAAATATTTATGATTATTTTCTTGCCACCGTTACATAATCTTCAACGTTACACAAATATGACCACACATTTTTGCCATCCACTAATACATTATTAGAACTACTTATTGACACACACAATCCATGCACAGAATGCTTCCTTTTGTTTTTTCTTCAACCACTTTCAATTATTTTTTTTGCTGCCATCTTTCTTACGTGGACATTAACATTTAATCAATCTTGCAATTTTAACCATTCTTTTAGCCATCACTTTGCCCCATTTTCCTTCAAAATTTTATGCTTTGTTTGTTTTCAATAATCAACCAAACTATTTTGGTCTTACCTGCTTCGTTTTTTTTTAAAATTAAATTAAGTTTATTTTTAACACCCCTCATAAACTTAATTTGTGGTAACTCCATGTAATGCTCGCAATTGATTAAAGACATCATATTTTAATGGCTTCGTAAAAATGTCTGCAACTTGGTCTTGCGTCTTTACATATTTTAATATCACCTCCTTCCGATCAATGCATTCCCTGATGAAATGATATCTTGTGTCAATATGCTTGCTTCTATCATGGAAGACAGGAGTTTTTGCCAACGCTAATGCTGATTTATTATCAACAAAAATTCTGTTGGATCTTGTTGAGCCATCTGCAATTTCTTCAACAATCTTCTTAGCCATATTGCATGACACATACATGCATTTGCAGCAACATATTCTGCTTCACAAGTTGACAAAGTCACAATAGTTTGCTTCTTTGAACTCCAAGTGAACGTTGTGTCACCCAAAAAGAATAAGAATCCGCTAGTGCTTTTTCGATCATCTTTATCACCAGCTCAATCACTATCGCAATAGCTAACTAATTTGAAATCTTCAGATTTTGAACAATGTAAACCAAAATTAGTTGTACCTTTCACATAACGGAGTATCCTTTTTGCTGCATTCTAATGTGATACCTTGGGTGCTTCCATATATCTGCTCACTAACCCAACTACATACAAAATGTCTGGCCTTGTGCACGTCAAGTATCTAAGACTTCCAATCAAGCTTCGGAAAATTGTCGGATTCACTTTTTCTCCATCTTCATCCTTGGTTAATTTTAAGTTGCATTCAACAAGAGTGCTGACAAGATTGCAATTCTCCATCTTAAATTTCTTCAAGATCTCCTTAGCAAAGCCATTTTGAGAAATAAAAATTCCTTCTTTGTTCTACTTCACTTCAATACCAAGATAAAATGACGTGAGGCCAATGTCAGTCATCTCAAATTCACGAGCCATTGTCTTTTTGAAATTTTCAAACATTTGTGGATTGTTTCCTGTGAAAATTAAGTCATTTACATACAAACAAACAATCAACAAATCTCCATCTTTTTCTTTCATATACATGGCATACTTATGTGGGCATTTGACAAAATCATTTTCTTAAAAATATTTGTCAATTCTGCTGTTCCAGGCTCTTGGTGCTTGCTTGAGCCCATATAGTGCCTTCTTTAATTTCAGCACTTTATCTTCATGCCCTTTGGCAAAATAACTAGGAGGTTGTTGAATGCAAATTTCCTCTTCCAAGTATCCGTTGAGGAAGGCTGACTTGACATTCATTTGGTGAATTTTTCATCCATTTTGTGCAGCAATTGAGATTATCATTCTGATCGTTTCCAATCTAGCAACTGCAGCAAAAACTTCGTTGTAGTCAATCCCGGGTCTTTGACTGAACCTTTTTGCCACTAGTCTTGCTTTGTGTCTCATTACTTTCCCATTTACATCTTTCTTTGCTTTGAATACCCATTTAACGCCAATGGGTTTTTGGCCCGTCAGAAATGCAGTCAATTCCTATGTCTTGTTCTTCTCAATTGACTGGATCTCCTCCTCCATGGCTTTTCTCCATTTCTCGTCTTTCATGACTTATTCAGCATCAATAGGCTCACTGAGGTTTCTTATCACATCATAGAGATCTTCAACACGACGAAATTTTTTTAGCCTGTGTAGGATTTTCACTCTGAGCTTCTTCTTGTCCAGGAGATGCACTTGTAGTAAGACTGTCTATTGGTGATGGTGTGACTGATTTCTCCGAATCATGTTCATTATTTTCATCCATGTTTAATGGACAAAAATTATAATTTTTCTGCTTGTGATTGCTCAAGTCCCAAATTGCTTCTTCGTCAATAGGTACATCTCTGCTTATGATTATTTTTTCCTGTATCAGGATCAAACATTTTGTAACCTTTAGAAAATTCTGAGTATCCCACGAACAAGTATTTTTTGCTTTTGTCATCCAATTTTCTCCTTTCTTCATCAGCTACATGAACATGTGTAACACTTTCAAAAACACGAAAATGAGAGATATTAGGCTTTCTCCCACTCCATGCTTCTTGAGGTGTCATATCTGAAACACTTGTTGTTGGGGACCGGTTCAAGATGTAGACAACACAATCCACTGCTTCTGCCCATAGGCCCTTAGGCAAATTCTTACTTTTCAACATGTTTCTCACCATGTTTAGCACTGTTTTATTCTTTCTTTTAATAACACCATTTTGCAGAGGTAATCTCGGGACTGAGAGAAAATAACGAATTCGATGATTCTCGCAGAATTTTTTAAATTCATTCGATGTAAATTCTCCCCCTCTATTAGATCTTAAGGCTTTAAGATAATTCCCGCTTTCTTTCTCAACAAGCGCCTTTAATTTTTTAATGCTCCAAAAACTTCTGATTTTTCCTTTAAAAAATAAACCCACGTCTTTCTACTATAGTCATCAATGAAAAGTAAAATATATTTGTTATTTTCCAATGACATTGGAGTTATTGGTCCACAAACATCAGCATAACGAGTTCAAGTGGCGCCTTTGCTCTTGACATTGATTCCTTTGGAAAACTGGTTCTAATTTGTTTTTCAACAAGACATCCTTCACAAAGTTGATGACGTTTATCAATAGGGGCAAACCATGAACCATCTTCTTCTAACTCAGCAACTTTAGCCCTCCAAAGTTTAGATGTCCAAACCTTAGATGCCAAAGCCAATGAGAGTCCTTCACACAAGCTTTTAAACATTTGATCACGTCCGTTTAGATGTTGAGAGTAAACATCCTATTCTTCGACATCGGTACACTTGTTAATAGCTCCGTCTTCTCATTTAACAGCAACACCTTTCGATTTGCCATATGAACTTGGTAATTTTTCTCCAGTAGTTGTCCTAAACTTAAAATATTACTTTTCAAGCTTGGAACATAATAAATATCGCTGATGAATTGGTGTTTGCCATTCTTTAGACGGATGAGAATAGTTCCTTTGCCTTGAATAGAAATCTTCGATAAATCTCTAAATACAACATTACCACAAACAGATTCATCGAGTTTCACGAACTTTTCTTTGTCTCTAGACATATGATTACTTGCACAATTGTCAAGATAACATACGTTGGATTCTAGGCTTTGTTCATCTTCACGAGTTAGTACCACTGTGCTGGTTACTTCCTTATCTTTGATGTTGTTTGTCATTTTGTCATGCCTACTTTCTTAATTTTTTACAATTAAGAGTTAATTATAGATGATTAGAGTTAATTGGTATTTAATTAAGTGGTTATAAGATATTAAAAATTAATGGAAATTTAGTGGGTTTGTTGGAAAATAATGTGAAGCTATTTAGATTGATGTGGGCTAGAGAAAGGAATATGGTCCAAATAGATAACCTTTTTAAAAATTTACCATGTGTAAGAATTGATTATAATAATATTATTATTACTTAAAAATATTTCTCCCCCACCCCACAATCTAGAATGATCTTCTAATTTCTTTTCTTCTCAACAACTCACATCTCTCCATTTTTCTCTCATCTCCTTCCTAACAAAGTTCTCTCTTTTCTTCTCCTCCCAACCCTAGCCGGACATAACACCCATAAAACCAAAAGGGAATCTTTAAGAATTGGTGAAGAAAACTTAAGGGAAAGCTAGATCTAAGGTAAGGAATGTATTCTCCATTTTCATTTATTATTTTTGATAATTAGGGTTCAAAGGAAAAACTAGGTTGTTGAGATCTTAAAGATCTTCTTATACTTCTTATAGATTTCTATAGATCTAGTATAGATCTTGATAGATGTAATTTGGATCTAAGCTAAGTGTGTAGATCTAGTTAGATGAGAGGGAAACCTAGAGTGTTGAGTTAAAGATTTGAGTTTTTCTTGTAATGGAAACTAAATATATGTGTTGTATTTCTTAATGAACCCAAGAAGGAAAAGAAGTAGACAAGGGAAAAGTTCTAGCTTGAGCTTAGGAAGCTACATTGAGGTTTGGTGCTTTAATCTATCTCCTCTTTCAATTTATTGTTGTTTTCTTGAAATGTGAAAATTTTTTTATTTGTTGATTTGGGGTTTTGAGTATGAAAATGATTTTCTTGAATATAGTCCTTAAAAGAGGCTTTGAAACTTTGATTGTTGGATTAATAAATGTTTTGAGTCATTTGATTGCATTGTTGAAAAGAGTTTTGGGTAAAAAGGAGGTTTTCAGCGTGCAGACTGGATTTCCATTTGTCGCGCCCACGAATGAGATAGTCACGCCTGCGACCAGGTTGCCAAGTGGACGCCTCGTTCGCGATGAAGCTCTTCGCGCTCGCGACCCATCGCCACAAAATTTCTGGTTTGCTTCTGGAAGTGTCGCGACTCGCCAGTAGCGATCGCGACTATGGTGCTAAAGGGTTGTCGTACCCGCGACCTATCTAGGAAAACAGACTATGTTTTCAAAACTGTTTTAGATGTTGAATTTCAACTAAGTGGTTTGATTTTGAGACTTTGGTTTTTAAAATATGTTTTATATATGATTGGTTTAAATGTCTGATGATGAGACTCAAATGTTAATGATGTGGTAAATGGCATGACGTAAAGTGTGGGAAAATGAATTAAAGAGTGTTGTTTTACTCTCAAGTGGTTAGGCTAGAATATTGGTATAAGAGTTTGATGCATCAAACGGTAAGATCCGCGGATATGGGTGTCAAGAGAGAGAAGGCCCCAGAAATTGTACTTGTCGAGAGAGAGAATGCACTGAATTTATGAAATAAGCCGAAAGAGAGAAGGCTCTAAGAATAGAAATGAATTAAAATATATTGCCATGAGCCGAGAGAGAGAAGACTTTGAGTGTGGCTAGAGATACCTCTATCTTATCCATAATTCTACTATAGCCACGAGAGCACCGACATATATGATTGATGATGTGTTTTATGATTGGAGTTATATTATTTATTTTAAATTCATCGTTTCCTAAAGCTTTTACTCTATAAATTTTAATTGTTTATTTAAAATGTGGTTAAAGCATCCACTGAGCAATGAGTTGCTCAGCGAGTTTATTTTCTTAAACTCGTAGGTTGAAGATGGTAGACTGTAGAAGCTAGCAGTTGCAGCAGCGCCGACGCGTCATATCAAGAATTCTTTTGGGTAGATATCTTTTGTATTTGATTTTGATTAGAATATGGCATGTATAACTAGGTTGGATAATTATTTTTGTATAGAACTTAGAATGTTATTATTGCCTGATTCACGGATAATTTTGTAATATTATATTAATGGTATTTGTTGCATGTTAGGCGAGTTATTAAATATTATAGAAATGTTTGTATGACTTTATGGTGGAGGTTATAAGGAGATGTTTATAAGTGTTGTGTATGAAATGATGTTGTGATGATGATACATTGATGAAGTGATATTACATAAAAATATATACTACCTCCAGTTTTTTTATTTCTTTACGTTTCCTATTTTGGCAAATTTTTTCAATTCTTTACGTTTTCATTTATAGTAATTTTTGTAATTGTTTATTGGGATAATGCAAAAAAAGTCCCTCGGTTTTGACTAAAACTACAAAAAACTCCCTGTCTTTTTTTTTAGACAAAAAAGCCCCTACGTTATTTTTTTATTTACAATATTGACCTTCTGTCAATTTTTCAGTTAACTGAGATGCTAATTACTTTTTTACCCTCCTATAATACTTTACCCACCCACTCTTTACTAATTTTCAATTCAATGCTTACATAACCGTCTTCTCTGCTTACCTTTTCTTTCCTTCTTTTCTTTATCTTCCTCTTCTCTGCTGCTTTATTAATGGGGTAGATTTTACTGCTTCAACGCAGACTGATTTTTATTTTTTTTTTGTTTTAGTTCTTCTTTCTTTCTTGCTGTCTTTTCTTTTTTTTCTCTGTTTCTCTTTCTTTCTACGACGTGGGTTTGTGGTCATTTTGATGATTCTTACTGAGAGTAATCCTGGAGGTGGTCCAATTTCCCCTGGTGACAGAGGTGAGTTAGGATGGGATAATTTGCTTGGTTTTGTTTGTGGTTTCAGAGACTCTGTTTTGTGGGTTGAAAATGATGGGGAACTGCAAATGGAGCTTTTTTTTAAATGATGGAGCTAATATCTGCTCTTCTGATTCTTTTTCTACCCATTATATTCCTATTCTTCTTTTGTTATCATTTCTTGATTTGGACTCAATTCTCCACTCTATCAGAGAATTTCTTGTCTTTCCTTTTCTTCTTCTTAGTTTTTTTTCTTGCAGTTCTTAGGTGAGAATTTGGACGCAGAAATTTTGAGATTTGAAGAAGAAGAAGAAGAAGAAGCAGCTTTTGATCACTTTTCAATGCCAAGTTTAGAAGACAAAATGCCTTTTCTTCAAATGCTTCAAAGTGTAGAAAGTCCGCCATTTTTTCCTTTTAAAGAACCCAACTTTCAGACATTACTGAAACTCCAAAACATCAAAAAGCAGCCATGTGATTTCAATAATTACATCACTGAAACGGAAACTCAAGCTCAAGCGTTAGAGCTTGAAAGCTGCGTCACTCATGACTTTTTTTTTTTTAACTAAGCGTCACTCATGTCTTAACTGATAGTAATTTGCACTCACCTGTAAAATCTGAAACCAAAGACTTCCAAAAGCCACTTTCGAGTTCTTGCCTTGAAAGCGTTAGACCGAAGTCTAATAACCAAAGACAACCCATCTCTATTCAAAGATTTTGCAAACAGCGCAACTCAATCTCAGTCTCTTCCTTTTCATGGACTCACCCACAAACCACCATGCTTAACGAAACCATTTTTGGGGAAGAAATTTTGATTTCCTCTATTTCTTTTTCCTCTGTTTTTGACGATTTCTGAATGGAAAGAGCTACCGGCTGGGAAAAACCTTTTTGAAACCAAGGAACTCGCATTATTGTAGGGATTGTAATTCTTCTTCCTGGATCTGAAACCAGAAGTTTAGAAACTAGATGAAGAACAATTTGCAGAAGAAATGGACGATGCACAATCATGCTGTGGAAGTAACGGGGTAGGAGAAGAGAGGTTAGCAGTAGAAGGGGATGAGAAGGAAGTAGAGGAGAGGCGCACATTAGAAAAAATAGAAGGGCATTTTCGCCATTAAAAAAAATTAATGGATAAAATGGTAATTAGCCACATTTTTAACAGAAAATGACGGAAAAATTGACAAAAGGTCAATTTTATAAATATAAAAAAAAATGCAGGGACTTTTTGGTCTAAAAAAAAGACAGGGAGGTTTTTGTATATTTAGTAAAAACTTAGGGAGTTTTTTTTTATTATCCCTTGTTTATTATTAATTTTTTTATTGGTATTGGTGAAAAAGTAAGGTTTATAAAGGGTTAGTAATTGTTTATTATTATAGTGTATTGGTATTGATGATTTCTTGGTATTTGTGTTTTTAGGGTGTAAAAAAATGAAAAAATTGGAGGAAGTATATAATTAACTATGGATTAGGTTTAGGCGAACTGAAACCGTGATTGTGACATCACTTCTGGTTCTGTTCGTAGTATTAGAAGGGGTGTTACACGTTTCCTCTACTTGCTTTGGCTGACTCTAGCATTCTGATGCATAGTGGCCATGTTTGGAGCAATTGTTACACCGTATATTAGATTTGTCATATTTGTCATTCTGCCTCCAATTTCCTCTTCAACGTCCTCTGCCTCTTGTGAACTGAGTGTTTCCATCACTGTTGTCACCTCTTCCCAATTGCTGACTTCTTCCACGTTCTCTTCCTCTCCCATTTCCTCCTCGTCTTCTACCACGTCCTCTACTGGAACTAGTTCCGTCTCCAAGACCGCTTTCTTTGAACGAATTCTTTGTTGCTAAGACTTGTTCTACAAATTCTTCATTCTGCTTGTTTAATTTTTCTTCACATGCTTGTAAGGATCCAACAACTTCATCTACAGTCAAAGTATCGACATCTTTGGATTCTTCTATCGCAACCACAATATATTCAAACTTTGGTAGATGGGATCGCAAAATTTTCTCCACGGTTTTTTATTCTTCTATTTTTTTCTCCAAACTGCCACATTTGATTTATAACAGATTTTACTTGCGAAGAGTAATCGATAATGGATTCTGTCTCCTTCATTTTCATCGTCTCGAATTCACCTCTCAGCATCTACAATCGCACCTTCTATACTTTCTCTTCTCTTTGAAGAGAAACTCAGTAAAATTTTCCACACCTGTTTTAAAGTGGTTGCTTTTACTATCTTTTCAAATATGATATCATCTAATCCTTGATGGATCAGAGTTAATGCTTTCTGAAATAGTTTGCGATTTTTTTGCAAACTATCCTTCTCCACCGGAGTTAGTGACATCTCATCTACGAGAGTCACGTAGCCCTTTTCAACAATTTCCCAAACATCTTGGGAACCGAGTAACAGCTTCATTCGAATACACTAAATTGTATAGTTGGTTTTGGTAAGCTGAGGGCTGAGGGAAATGGAAGGAAATGCTGGAATTGGCATTCATTTTTTGTAAAATCTCTCAAATACTCACTATAGCAAAAAAAATATTTCTGATATGGAGGATCAGACTACACTGTTACCACAGAGAAGAAAACGGGCTCTGATACCACTTTGTTAGGAGAATGAAAGACTAAAAAATATTTATTAGTTATAACACGAAAGCACTAAACAATAACACACTTATATTATTCTTTTTTTTTCTGCATATACACTATATTATTCACGAATCATGCTCCTTTTATAGAGCTAAAATACAAATATGAGCTATATAAACATTTATGATTATTTTCTTGCCACTGTTACACAATCTTCAACACCACACAAATATGACCACACATTTTTGCCAACAACTAATACATTATTAGAACTATTTATTTACACACAACCCGTGCACAGAATGCTTCCTTATGTTTTTTCTTCAACCACTTTCAATTATTTATTTTGCTGCCATCTTTCTTACGTAGACATTAACATTTAATCAATCTTGCAATTTTGACCATTCTTTTACCCATCACTTTGCCCCATTTTCCTTCAAAATTTTCTACTTTGTTTGTTTTCAATAATCAACCAATCTATTTTGGTCTTATCTGCTTCGTTTTTTATTTTTTAAAAAATTAAATTAAGTTTATTTTTAACTTTTTCTTTGTAATAAAATCTAAAAGATCGAAGAAATTGCAATTCTTCTGCAATATTCTCCTCACTATTTCAACATTTATTTCTTTGATCAACACTACTTGTCTTTTGAACCGCACCATAAAGTCCCACAATGTCTCTCTCTCACCTTGGACGACCTGTTTGAGGTTGGATATCTTTCTTTTTTTTTAAACTTAAGGATGTAATAACTAAACTGAGTTATGAACTTGGTTGTAAGTTTCTCGAAGTTGTGTACACTAATCATACACCTCATCCAAAAGCGTGTTTAGGAACATCTTACACATTCATGCATCAAAAATCTCATGAGTCAAGTAGGCAAAAAAGTAAGTCCGCATATGGTTCGGGATTCATCATTCCCTACCACTAAATTGCTTAATATCAGGCATCTTCCACTTTTATGACATCGACTCACCTTTTATATGCACAAATAGCATTGCATCGTTAGCTATTATTGTATTATACTTTAAGCTATTAGTACATCCAAGGACATGGCGAGGTAGGAGCCAAGTGGTTAATTAGGCCCCACTGCATTTTAAAAAAAAATAAATATTAATAAAAGTAAATATGAACAATAATGCGCTTAAAGTGTAGCGGAAACTGAGCGTGCAGTAAGGTATTATGTCCCAAGGAAGATTCCGATTTTATGCAACATAATCCATTCATTTTTCACTCTTTCCATGTCTCTCCCACTCTTAAATTGACTCTATCTATATAAAATAGTGTGAAATTTTATCATAAATAGTTTTTAACTTAGTGGAATATGATTAGCATTTTGTCTTAAGGTTGCTGGATCGAATCCAGCCTTATACAACATTAAATTTTTTTCTATTTTTTCACCAAAGACAGTCTTATACAATGTTTATTTTTTTTCCTTTTTTTCCACTTTAAAAATTTTGTCATTTTTCACCAAAGACAATCTTATACAATGTTAATTCTTTTTTTCCAATTAAAAGTTTAAAATTTTTCTTATTAATAAAATTGGGCCCTCTTCCTCATTTTTCCTGGGTACATCTGTCCATTATCTCTTTAAATTCTGCCTAGGTCATCATAAGTATGTTTGGGTAATGATCTCTACTGTCTCTCACACCTTCATTTTACCTATCTCTTTTATATCTTCTCGCATGTTCTCTCTGACTACAAGTTGGCATTTGGTCATGCTGTGATCTCCTATCATGAGATCTAGCCTCCTGAACCCTTACCTCCTTATGCCGTTGATGTTTGTCACCTTAGTCAAGATTATATCTCCTTGATCGCGAATGCCTATCTTTATTTATCAGTAGGATGTAATGATGTCTATCATATCTCGTGTGATCTTTACCTTTCTACATGTTGCACCTCTAATTGAATTCTCACCTTATTAACCTAACCTAGGGTTGTTGGTAGTGAGCTTCCACACCTAGGTCATTCACTCGGGAGCCTATATAGTTCAAATCAAACCTTGAAAAATTATCGCCACACTATTGTACCTAAGGACCTATAATTACTTGCGATCCCTATGGGAGTAGGTAACATTTGTTAGTTCTATAGCAATAAGTTCATATGCTATTGATTGTGTTGGTTAATATTTGATGCAAGATTTGGCTGTTGGCGCTCTTTTTTGTTGCATTGTTAATCCCCCAAAAGAAACAAGGACAACGTTAATGAGTATGTTTTTCTTGACATGATGTGCCGACTGCTGTGTGGGAAGCGCCAACCTCACCATAGACAATAATTGTTAAGATATAGGGCTTAATGAATTTATAATGTTATTGCCAACCTAAGAAGGCCCTTTGGGATCCATTCCTTAATTATTCGCATTTATAAGAGTTGTGCTTAGTAAAAATATCACTTGTGTAAGCAAATAAACTTAACATGAACATGATGATTAAGCTGTGGTAGGTGACAACGAGACTTTCTTTTGGTGTTGAAGTGTCCATGCTCTTTGCACCAAATGTCGTATTCAAACTCTATATTGAAAATATCTTTACTAATACAAAGAGTGATTAACCCATCATTAGGAGTTTACGATGGCTTATATAAGTTCTTACAAATGGTATCGTATTGGCTGCTTGATTTTTTGGCATAACTGTCATAAATCGTGGCTAAGTTAAAGAGAATTAATTGTTTCTAACTTTCTAGTATGTAACGCTTTAGCTTGTGGCTGAGCCAAAGGTAAGGGTCTTTAAGCTAGATCTTTAAGGGGTATTTATTGACTTGTTACTCTTTTAAGGAGTTGGTCGCTGCAGAAATTCTCTTTGGTTATCGCAGGCCCTAGGTACTTTGAAGCTCTAGGCCTTGGCTTAAGCCAATTTAAGAAAAAGGAATATATGAATTCATCTACCGAAATAAAAATAAGAGAAAATTACTATTTCATCACTGATGTTTAATTATAATTAATATTTCATTACTATATTTTGGCATAATTGCTTTGCTATCATCGCCGTTTGGCCAAAATATACACTTTAATTACAGCGCCGTTAACTTTGACATTTTACTGTTAATTTGGCAAAGGCAAATATAAAAAATTGCATAATTGACAACTTAAGTTGATTTGAATTTTCATTTTTCTCCTTTTTACAACTTTAATACTCAATTTCATTATACTTGAAATTTTTTACCAATAACTCCACTTTCACATTGAATAATTGTAAAATCAGGATATAAAAATTTAAAATTATAATATAAAAATATATTAATATTAATAAAGACTTAAAATACGTTAAAAATTCTTAATTTAATCAAATAAAAATAAAAAATTACTATTACTATTTTAAACATTTTTTTCTAAATAACATAAATTTTAAAAATACTTATTAAATAAGGTGGTAACCGATCTCCTATTGCGGAAACTTTAACTTTGAGGTAATGTTTAGTTTATGATCGTGACTCTTTGTTTGATCCGGTTTCTATTTTTATTGATTGTCAATCTTTATTTTTTTTTTTTGTGTGCTGTTAATTCATCCAGTAAGGATAATTCAACGTTTGGTTATATTGTTTTTTTTATTATTTAAAAAAATTATAGCTATAATTCAAAATAATTATTTTTATTTTGATTATTTCTATTTTAACTCTTTTAAAATAGAAAATGGTATAGAAAATTATTTTGATTTTTATCTAAAATTATTTCATAATTCTCTATTAAACTAAATTAATTTCAGAGTTGAAATTAAACAATCTAAGCTTTCGTACATGCTATTTACTCTGCCATTTTTTATTTTTCTATTCTAAAAGACCTAATTAATGTCATTGTTTCTTTTTTCTCATCGCAAATAGCTGTAAGCTTATAAATGCTACAGATAAAAAATTATGTATTTTTGCAAGGTATAAGAAGCAATTATAACGTAATTCGCCAAACAAAAGAAAGTTTGTTTCATGATTATGACAAATCACTTAAATAAAAGTCATTAAAATTTTTTTATAATATTATTATTTTAATTTTATTAAAAAAAGTCAGTAATAATTTTTAGTTACTGTGAATAAAATGTTTAAAATAATAATAATAATTTTATTTTTATTTTATTAAATTAAAATTGTTTAATATATTTTAGAGGTTTATTAATATTAATATATTTTAATATTATAATTTTAAATTTTTATATTCTACTTTTACAATTATTAAGTATGAAAATGGAGTTGTTAGCAAAAAAAATTCAAGGTGCAATAAAATTGAGCACCAAAGCTACAAAAAAGGTGAAAATAAAAATTCAAGTTAACTTAAGATGCTAATTTTGTAATTTTTATGTCTGTCATTGCCAAATTAAAGGTCAAATATCAAAATTAACGGTGTGATGACTAAAGTGTATATTTAGGCCAAACGGTGGTGATAGCAGAGCAATTATGCCAAAATACAGTGATGGCATAGTAATTATAACTAAATATCAGTGATGAAATAGTAATTTTTCCTAAAAATAATAAACAAAACTAAATAATAGGAAAATAATTTCCATTAACTTTTAAGGCCATTTAATTAAAAATAATACAAAAAAGGGGCATTTTTTGTTACATGAGTTGACAATCAGTTTCTGAAAATATGCGTTTTCTAGTAATGCTCTAGTGCCAATTTTAGCAAAGTCATTTTTTGGCAAGAAATTCAATTTTTCGATGACTTTCAAAACTCACTGCCATTATGTTTCCGAACCATTTTCAGACATGAAAATGGCGGAATACCTCTTCATAACTCATTAACAACATTTATTTAGAAGTTTCTGTCATATTCTTATCGAGACCGATCTCTAAAAATCATGTTTGTTTCTGTCGAGTTTCATAGTGTTTTAAGTTAATTCCAATCTATTTTCATCGAACAATCAATGAAAACACAAGATTTCGACAAGATACTTTAGAAAATCATCAGAAACATGATGAAAACCACTCGATTCCGGCTAGAAACCACTGAGAAACCTTGATTTGCCATTTTTTCGACTAAAGAGTTTCAGGTTTCCAATGCATTTCACTTGCTTCCGGTCATCCAACATCGACCATGATGGTATTAAAAGACTCGCCAGCTTGAGAGTGCGTTCGCCAATCATTGGCAATTGGCAAAGGCGCAAGCTAGATGCGGTGATGGTGAGGGTTGCCAGTCATCTTCCTTAATTTTTTTAGTGTTCTGCATTTTAATTTATGTTTTTCTTTTATTTCATTATTCTTTTATGTTTGGCAAAGGCGTAGGCTAGAGACGATGACGATAAGGGTTGTCGGTCATCTTCCTCAATTTTTCTAGCGTTTAGCGTTTTAATTAGGGGTGTCAAATAAGTTGGGTTGCGTTCGTGTTCGGGTTGATCAGGTTCGGGGTTGGCTACCCCCCAACCCTAACCTAATCTGTTTAAATAAACATATTGAACCTCCCAACCCTAACCTGATCTGCTTTAGGTTCGGGTTGACCTGAAAACGACCTGTTTAAACTTGATCACTGTCGGCAGTAAACATTCCAATTGCCGTAATAGTGCCGGAAAGCCCAAAACTCGCCGGATTTCAAATCAAAGCAAACTAGCAGCTTCGTATCACTGCCTATAACACAAATCCAACTTTAGTTTTATTTGATTTAACATACAACCACCGGAAAAACAGCAAAAACAATCTATATTTCTCATTGAAAAAATGCAACCAATCGAAGCAATCTATACATTAAAACAAAACCCCATAAAGAAAGGAGTTAGAATCTACCTTCAGATTCGACGGACGGTGGCCTGAAGTGTAACACCCCTTCTAGTCTCATGAATGAGTTTAGAAGAAGGGTTACTTCCATGGCTTAGAGACGGTTAACCTACTCTTTTTTTTACTAATCACATCCATATCACTTCAATGTCACCATCCTTATAATCTCATCCTCATTTAGTCATTCATACACTTCTATAAGACATAATCACATTCATTCACACAAACTAATCATCTATTAACTATTACATGGTTTTCAAATACAGTATCATCAATTGTAATATACAAAATAATATTTACATAAATAGAAGTAGCCTTAGAGAACCCATGTACATGCCAAGACTAATTAATACAAAAATAATGGTTATACCAAAAGACTTATGCTACCGTTGTTGAGTGCGGCTAGCTACCAAGAGAGATCTTGTTCTACTAAGCGTCAACCTACGAGTTTAAACAGGTAAACTCGCTTAGCAAACTTTGCTCAGTGGATGCTTTAACTGAAGTTGAAAATAAAGAGTATATTTATACAATCAAATACATTTAAAATAAGCATAGAAAATCATTGAAGAAGTTAACAAGAAAATACCAGTTAAAACATAGAAACAATCATTTATTATACATTTTTAGCTCTAGCAGCAATCTATAGAACTCGACGATAAGAATCATGGTTATTTGCGTATCATGTATAACCATTTATAGACTATAACACCGATACCATATTTCACGTATCCCGTATAGCCATTTGTAGACTATAACGCCGATACTTTTCTCATTCATCCCTTTTTATTACGTATTCCGTATAGCTATTTATAGACTATAACGCAAATATAATTTCACATTTCATATCATAAATCATATCAATATCATTACTGCGATTTTCAATCTTACGATGCATCATATTCTTATCACTAGTGTTCTAATACGAGCCACATGAGCTTTAAGGTAAAACAATCAACAATCATATACATTTATCCACGTTTTCCATTTGTCTCGTTCTTTCGAATCTTTTTTTCATAAATTTCATACTTAAAAACGTCACACAAACACTTTCGAGTTTATATCATTCCTTTCATGTAGTATAGAAACCATTTGATCCATCAATAAATCATTTGAAATACAATTCCATATAATTAAATTACAGGAAATGTCGCGTTCGTGCCATGTTGGTCGCGGGTGAGATGCTGCCTTGGCAAGGTTGTCACGGTCGAGATGCTCATCGTCTGAAGCGAGATGAAATTTCCAATCAGGTTTGGAGTTTCTCTAAAAATGTCGCGGGCGAGATGGTTAAGTCGCGGGTGCGAGATCTTTAGCAGAGCTCCAGACGCAACCAGAAATTACGTCGCGACCGCGGAGGCCTGTTCCATGAACGAGATGCCCACTTCGACAAGCCTATCGCGAACATGATTCTAGCGTCACGAATGCGACAACTGTTAAAAACAGACAGTCCGTTTGAAATCCTCTTTTCCAACACATTAAACTCATACATCAAACACTTAAGACTTAAAAATCATCCCAAAGCAACAATTACATTTTATAAAGCTCAAATCAAGAATAATTCTCAAGAAAAACATATTTATACAAAAAAAAAAATCCCAAAATGAACTTTAATCAACACAATACTCAATATCAAGGAAGAATCAAATTTTTAACTTAAAGAGAGTTTGGGTTAAAGCACCAAACCTTAGTATTTAAGCTTCTTCCAAGCTCAAGCTATCTCTTTTCCTTTCTCTTTAGTTTTAGCTTTCAAATCACCTATAACATACATACATTTTAATTTCTATTAAAAATAAACTTAATCTCTATCTACCTCTTTTTAGGGTTTCTATTTTATCCCTAATCTTAACTAATATTTATTTGATCTATACATTTCTTAACCATTTCTAGCTTAAGCACTAGAAGGTCTAACTTATCTTCACAAACCCTAATTATTTCCCTTACCTCAAACCTTAACTTTCCCTTTGAGATTTAAGTGTTGGAGCTTGAGAACCTTCCCTTAAATCTTAAAGATTGGCTGGCTAAACATAGAGCTAAAGGGGGAGAAGTTGAGGTTGATGAAATGAAGAAGAAAGAAACTTTAAAGAGAGGGGAGATGAAGTGGACGACTAAGAAAGAAGAGGAAGAAGATAGAATGTTCTAGGGTTGTGTATGTGGGGAGATATTTTGGGTATTTATACTCTTTTCATGGGCTTAGGTTTTGGATGGGTCTTGGCCCATCATCCAAATCATCATTTCTTTCATTTTGATCAAAATGGCCCATCCTCAGTTAGGCCCAACACTACACCTATTAGCCCAACTAATAATGCTAATTTAACAATAATATATGTAAATATATAATTAATTTACATTAGGTCTTTCCGACGCTAATATGAATTCCTAGGTCGACTCCGATGCTCCTACGCTTCGGGACCTGAATTCATACAAAAACACTATTATCACACTACAACTCATAAATTACTAACTAATGGAAAAATGGGATATGACAAGAAAGCCACAAAATCGCCGGTAACAGTTTCTCGATCTCTTCCATTTCGGTCACCGGAAACGGCCATTATAGACTGCGATACATACTTCAACAGAAAGCTCTCAACGAGATGGGTCCAAATATGCCATCATTTTCGTTAGATGGTGGCCGGAGATGCTCGGAGAACATGTTGGGATCCACTTTCTCTTTCCTCTCCCTCTCTATTTAATTGTCACGACCCAAACCGGGATCGCGACCGGTGTGCAGCTAAACCGAAGTATATTCACACAAGCTTTATAAACTAAACAAAATTTCTAAATGCAATAACCCTGTCCAATAATTCTAAAATAGATTCTCAATCTTAAAGTCTCAAGCAACAATGAGGAAACAATGAAAACAACAGTTCAATAGTCTATGTTTATTACAGAAAAAGGGTTCGAACTCAGTCTGCCCATACATAATATCTGGAAATCTCTAAAGCAGAAGCAATGAAATGAGTACTGGAATCTAAACCTTAGAACAATAAGCTCGAAAGAAGAAACAACCCACTGACGATTACCCTGTAAAAAGATAATCTATAGGGGTGTGAGCATTATATAGATGCTCAGTAAGCTCATGTGTAGCAGAGAATCACTACAGAAAATAATCCATAACTAGCAATAAATTCAATCCCAAATAGTACAATCAAGATGGTGTGTCGGGGCCTCCTGTATATCAATAACACTTCCTCCCTTATTCCTCCCCAATAACAATAATACAATGAATTCAATGGTCAATAACAATATTCAATAGCAATGTCAATGTTTAGGCATTAAGTCTCAATGTTTAGGCATTAAGCCTCAATGTTCAATAGCCAATGAGCTCTTCAACCAATCCCTCCATCCCCATATGACACACCATCACAACCATAATTAAATATCAATCACAAATATATATATAAACACAAGGCATTTATTTAATCACACACAAGATTCTGTCTCCTAATCACATGCAGGTTCGGGTGCGAAAGAATAGTTCTAGTGAAATAAGAAAGAATAAATATATAGAGAAGGGCTTTATATTAGATATATTATTTTAGTTAGCGATTAGCACACCACAAATAAGACAATCACACCTATGAACTTACCTGTTTGCAAAGCAAATCCAAAACACCCCTGAAACTATTGACCTTGCACACCAGCTTGATTACCACCTAAGAAAGATAACATAAGGACTCAACAATCACCCCTTTACTATAATTTGATTTATGCATATCATGAATGTCGTGCATATCACACAGGCCAATGAACATTTATTCAATCCTTTCGCAACATATATATATATATATATAAAACTCAAAATAACCCAATATAATTGAGTACTTTGACAATAACATCTAGCTTCAATATTTCATTAATTTAATCATGTAGTTACAATACCTTAAATAACCATAAGGAATTATTTAATCCCAACA
The DNA here is from genome assembly GCA_949640765.1 of Croton laevigatus. Taxonomy (NCBI): domain Eukaryota; kingdom Viridiplantae; phylum Streptophyta; class Magnoliopsida; order Malpighiales; family Euphorbiaceae; genus Croton; species Croton laevigatus. Next base: position 1,630 of record CATIWJ010008372.1, on the reverse strand, counting down.
AATTTTTAACCACGAGTGTTTAAGTACAATACTGTTCAAAACAATAGCACATGATAATATCACTAGTAATTACACAGGCAACTTAACTACATAATAGTTTACTTAATTATTAACTCATGCAATACTCTCCAAAATTTGAACGCACAATTAATTAAAAATAAATATTATCATATATATATATATATATTTTTTTTTTAAAAAAACCAAGAATTCCAGCCACACAATTAAATAAATTGATGTCAACTAATTAAGTGCCCAATTAAGAAAAACCTAACATCTAAACATAATTTCCAGCCGTTAAAAACAATTACTCAAGCATCAACTTTAAGTTCCAAGAATTTAAACCATAAGTATCAGGAATTCTAAGGACTAAACACAGCTTTTCACTCAAAAATTTACGCAATTAGTACCACAAGTATTACCTTTGCTTAAACTGATCCCCACCAGACCTGACCCTTCAAGCCGAATGGACCAACCAGCACACGCTAAGTCAGCCTGAACCAACCCAACCAGCACCAAGCCTCCCTGCCGTGCGTCAGCCTGTCCTTCTCCTTCCTTCTTTCTTGCCGGCGTCAAACTTTGCTTCTTCTTTCTATTATTATTATTATTTTTTTGTTTTGTTTCCAAACTTTCTTTTACTACTCCCAATAACAGCTCCTCTTTTCTTCAAGATTCAGACTTTATTCAATTTCAACCATCACCTTCCTATTCCCACTGACATTCCCTCTCTCTTTTTCTCGAAAACCACATCTACTTTATATTTTTTTTAAGCAAACCTAACTCCCCACTTCCCTAAAACCTCTTGTCATAATAACTATCACATGTACACTATATTCCCTTTGTCTATAATTATTTATTCTATAATTATTATTTTCATTATCATTAAATATTATTATTATTATTATTATTATTTTCACTAATATATTTATTATTACTTTTTATTTTATTTTATTTTATTTTTATTATTTACAACCTGCCACTTACTTAAAATACCAAATTACCCATTCGATTTTAACTTTCAAACCTCTCAAAAATCAAAGATCTCACAATCTATCCCACTTTAATGAATTTCGTCCTCGAAATTCTAAAAAAAAAATAAATTTATTAACACAACAAATCTCACTTCTTTGGTTACCCACAAAGTCGGAAAGCGTAGTCACTTAGCATGTGTTGTTATGGTTGATCAGGCCATAATCGCACAATACTAAGCACTAAAAACAGTTCCAGTTTTGCTCCTTTAAAAAAAAAAAATCTGTTATGAGACGAATATTAATTCTCAAACATTTTTCAAAATAAACATCAAGTTTTCAATATTCACATATTCCAGAATCAAATAAAAATTAGCGCACCGCACTCAATCAATCAATCCATTATCAACCTATCGAAGTTCAAACCAATGCTAAGTATTTCAACTTATCAACTCAATAAAACCAATACAAAGATCAGAACTCAATGAACCATGATTAAATATTCCCAAAACTCAATTAGCCCAAAACTCCAACTCAATAAGACAATTTAATAACCCAAAAATATCAATGTAAACTAAAATTCAATATCTCAAAAATCACTATCTTAAAAATCAATCAATATCTTAATATCTATCTCAACAATCAATGTCACACACACAATG
>CATIWJ010008363.1:0-20776 GCA_949640765.1 Croton laevigatus | reverse complement strand
TGCCCTCTCCGTCAGTTTCGGGTCCTATAAATAATAATTAAATATTTTTCGTAAGTCTATCAATTAATTTCGAATCCTAAAATATTCTTACTTAGCTAATTAATTCAAATTATCCTTCCGTTGGGCGTAATTGAACTATTTTATAAGTTCTGGGGTCAATTTGTAATATTCGGAGGGTTTAATTGCGTCCAATTATAAGTTTTGGGGCCAAAATCCAATTAAAATTAAGCCTAAGGGTCATTTTATAAACTGTTGGATCCAATTGCTTAGCTAATGTCACTTTAGGGGTCAATTTGTAATTTCCAGGACCTGTTTGAAACGCGGCTAAACTTCCTGGGTAATTTTCATAATTTCCACGAAAATACAGGGACCGGATCGGAAGTTTACCTTCATCTTCCGCCCGACGCCAAGCTTCAGTCGAGAGCTTCAATGGCGGCCGGCGTTTCCGGTGTTCTCCGGCAGCGAGCGAGCACCCAATCGCTTCGTTTCTTCGCTGCCGTTCAAAAGGTGGCCTTATCTCCGTCGACCGATGCGTGTGGCGGCCGGAAAATGCTTCGAAAGTTCCTTACTTTCTTTGGCCGGTGCACCCTTCTCCGGCAATAGTTCGGAGCAAATAAAACCACCAATCGATTCTACTCGATCCCAGGAAGCTATTTATGCAATTTATTTCAAGCTCTACGCTCAATTTTGAAAGATCACAATTTGAGTTTTTAAGGTTTCGATAGTTTCTGTTTTCACGCAATAACTCAGCCTATTTTGGACGATTTCTGGTGATTTTGGTACCAAATTAATCAGCATTCAATTCTCTTCAATCCTCAGTTGAAATTTCGGCCATTTCCTGACGGAATCGTGATGCTACGGTGAGATGAGCAAGAAAATTTCATTTTGGTCCTTGCGGTTTTGGTCTTCATCGTTCAAACCCTTTGAAAATTACATTTCAGTCCTTCATGCTTCTGCCCCTCTTCTGTTTGATCCACAATCTTCCTATTTGGTCCTTTTATCTTTGTTTCCTTCAATTTAGTCCTAATTTAAATAAAATCTACATATTCTATTTATTTATTTTACAATTTACACAGTTAATTATTTAATACGCGTCTCGGTTTACACAGTAAATCCTTCCAACCCGGGAATTTGATCGTGACACTCTCGAACCTCCCTACAGACCCTTGCTGCGACCTCCCCCTTGAAAAGGATTCAAAGTCATCTCCTTTTGCTCATGATGCTCCAAAAATTCTTCACTAGGTGTCCACCCTTGCATACTTATTCGCCTTATTCAGGAGGTCTTGGATCGAGGTGGGCTCATCCATAGATAGAGAGTCAGTTAGATCTTAAAACTTATAATTATATTTCATTATTTGCATTGCTAACTAAATACATAGATTCTTTTCTTTGATGGCCACTACCCTAAATCTCTCCATAAACTTGTCTAAGTGCTTACCATCCCTTCTCACTATTAGCTTTAAGTTTGAATCTTTCTTCTTCTTAGTGTATTCACCTTAAACTTCAATATCATCTTCTCTATTAGCTTTTTAAAACTAGAGATCCTATGACTTGGCAGCTTATGGAACCACTCGCTAGTATCATCTGACAGAGTTTCTAGAAAATGATTGCACATGAGTGCATCCGTTGCTCTTCTAACTGTCATGAAGTTATAGTAGTTCCTTACATCACCCCTTAAGAGCTGGTGCCCTTTCGATACTCAATAAAAAGGGTGACGTTACTTGGAAGGGTTCTTCCTTATCGTACCCCTTTTGTATGTCTTTCATCAGCTCCACCAACTTAAACTTGGTGAACTGCTCCCTAGTACGGCTCCTCATTATTTTTGTACCCTTCACCATTCCAATTCTCTTTATTAGGTCTCCAATCTTTATTGTTGTCCTTTTCCTCATCACTATAGTCATGCCCCATTCTCTTATTTGTCCTGGTACCTCTGGACCACTAATCATCTACTCCCTTCTGGACTATCCTTATTAGTAGAGTGACCTCTACTGAACTTATGACCTCTCCTCTCTCCCAGTACTTCTTCTTCCATATATCTTCCATTATTATCATCTCTTCCATTAATTAGATCATCCTCTCTATCATTAATCAACCTATCATTTTGGTTTATTCATAAGCGACCTCCACCCCCTAATACTCTTGCAGCTTGAGGTAGAGGAGCAGGTAATTACCCCTAACTAAGGTTAACTAGCTGGGGGTTTTGTTTTAGAATTTGACCAAGCATGTTGAGTAACTGCTCTTGGGTGAAAGGTTAGGTAGAGGTCGGGTTTGAGGCTGTCGCCATAGTAGAGTTTAAGATGTTTGGGGTAAAGTTGTAGGTGGGTTTAGATAGTAGGATTGTGTGGTATGCCTATCCCCATGTGAAAAGTATTATACTCAGGGCACCTGCTTATGAAGTTTGACGATGAGGTGTACAAGGGTGGCATTGACCCTATCCCAGAGGGTAGCGAGGTGCTTATCCATTAAGGAAGGGGTGAAGGAAAGTGAGAACCTCTAGGTTGATGGTCCTGACCATCTTAGGTACCTCTATTCTCTTCCGCAGTCATGGTTTTTTTAGTAAGTGATCTAAAGATTTAAAAATGCCCTTGTCCACATTCACTACACCAATGAAAGTGTGGAAAGTGATTAGCCCTAACAAGTGCCAGACAAAGGCCTTATATAGTGAGTTCAAAGTAGTGAGATCCCGAAAACCTTGCATCTAATAAGACTCAAAAGGCCCCGAGAATCTTGGAGCCGAAGAGGCCTCTAGATTCTTGGAGTCCAGTAGCTTTGCCTAGAGAGGAGGTGGAGGTCGAGAAGGCGACCTCCTCATTGGCCTAGGTAAGAGTGACCTCTCCCTGGTCTAGGTAAGTGTGACCTCTCCCCTAGCCTAGGTAGAGGCGACCTCTCCTTAGTCCAGGAGAGAGCGACATCTTACTACCATAAATTGGGCGACCATATCCTCTAATGGGTACTAAATATGGAGGAGGCTTAGACTTGGTTAAACTATTCCCGCAATAGCTGTTGCAAAAATTAATTAAATAGTTGAAATAGAAGGTCCTGTGACATGGTGTAAGGATCATCATGTGAACTCATGGCCATATAAGCGTGAGGCGAATGGTAAAAGGGTGAAGTAGTAAAGTACATTGCGCTAGAAAGAAATAGAGGAACTCCTGGGCGACGAGAATAGGCTGTAGGTGGCAATATTTGTGAGTGATATCCCAAATACCCTAAACCACTTGTCTCGGTAGGTCAATTTCCATTATCCTAGGCAGAGGAGGGGGAGGAGGGATCTACGGCGGTAAAGGAGGATTAGGAGGAGGTAGTTCTTTTTGTTTAAATAACTTTATAAAAAAGGAGGCCGCTAATTGAAAAAATTGAAATGGTGGAATTAAAACATTGAATTCAAATTTCGAAAGAAACAAAAAGATACAGTTCATGGAAACTTAAATTCCATCCTAATCTCAATTTCATAGTTTTGAGGTAGGGATGTGAAATCCGACATTTGAGGAAGACATATGAGGTGTGATTTAAAATTTCATTTATTAGACCATTCATATATTTTATATTTAAAATATTTTACAAACTCCATTAATTCACACTTCATCAATTCAACCAACAGGAATTTGAAGATTGGATCAAAATCACAATAGGTAATTACGTTTACCGAATTCACAATATCTATTAAAAAGAGTGAATAAAAACAGTAAAGATTGTCATTTCTTATATGCTATCAATTAGAGTTTTGATTGGATATTTGGGTGCTAACCAACACAACACACACACATGATGCATTTATATATGTATTTGGCTTCTAGTGTTTGTTTCTACTGCTTCATATGTTTGTTTACATCAAATACTAGTAATAGATTCCGCAATCCTTGTGCATTGGATTCGAATGACATTTCATTGTTTTTTTGTTTTGTTTTTTTAAATGAAATGGTTCCGAGATTAAATACAGTCCGCTATAATTTTAAATTTTGATTCTATATTATACACACAACAATTTGTATAAGTCCTATCTAATTTATAATACAAAGTTAAAATCTAAAATCCGTGCCTTACTGTATTTAATTTAGAGATCCTGTACGACCAATTAACATGTTTCGTTTAAAACAAATTTTTTTTAAAAAAAAAAGAATTGGATTCGAATGCTGTATCAATGCTATCCAATTGCCTTTTTTGTTTTTTGGTTCATCTAATAAACAGTGAGTGAGTAGGATTCCATTTCCATCATTCAATTGGTCGTTTGCATTCACACGCACACAACTACTACCCCACTGCAGTCTCGTCTGTTCTAATGTTGTACTGCTGCTGCTACATTAATAGTATTAGTACATAAATTATAATATTATAAAAATAATTTCAGAATACTAAAATTATAAAAGATTATCAGTAAACACAAGTGTTCATACATATCTTAAAGTTTTTGTGGGGATACATTATGCGTTTAATTCATCAAAATTCAATAAAAATTTATCAGTTTCACAAAAAAATTTTGTCCCTGTTCGCTGATAGTTTCCTATGGATTTGACCTACTTCCAACAATTATAAAAGAAAATATAGCTCATCCTACTTTTAATGTTTCCATTTAATCAAATACCATATAGAAGTTTTTTTTTCAAGATAAATATTATTACCATTCCACTTAGAAAAAATTTGAGTACATTTTATTGCTAATATATAAAATTTAAAACAAACAAAAAATACAATAATAGCATACTAAAAAAAATTATATTTAAATCTTCAACGCTTAACTTGATGGTATTCTTGAACCACAAATTAACTCTTTTTTGAAAATAATAAAAGAAGAGCTAACGTTCACCTCAAAAGTGAAAATAAAAACACATATTAGAATGATAATAATAAAAATAAAATATTAAAACAACAGATCTACCAAAAATTTGATAAATGTGAAATTATTTGCTAAAAAAAATAGAAAAGCCGACGTCAGCCTAAAATATGTATTTAGAAGAAGAATTTGAGAGAAAAATAAAAGGAGACTATGGCTGGCTTGGTCCTAAGTAATGCAAAAATTTTAAAATTAGGAAAATAACACTTTTTTGTGTTATTACATTTGAACCCTTTCAAATAAATTATTTTATTTTAAAAAACTTGGTTGGAATTGTGTTATCACATTTTAACTCTTTTAAATAAATTATATTTTTAAAAAAAAAAAAAAAATTGGTTGGAACTCCATGAATGCAGACTACCTATAGGAGTATAACCTTCTGGCCGCTGCTGTCTTTGCCACTATTGCTAGATTGAGAAATGTAGACCACCATGAGCAAGATCTCCTTCCTGCGAACCTAGCGGCATCGAACTTTTATGAATGAGTGAAGAAAATAGGAGTTCTCGTTCAAAACTCATGTCGCTGATTTCGACAACTATTGAGAAACACTATGGAAGATGGTGGCACCGTTGGACTTCTCTTGAATAGCACTTCCATCTAATGTGAACATCCATTCCCATCCTTGCCATTTTCAATGAACTAAAAGTCATGGAAGCCGAACGGAATCTTCAATATTCTCTGGACAATTGACGAAGAACCAGATCAAAATGAAGACATGTTATGAATGAGTGAAGTGCAGACTTTCTGTTAGTGTGAACGGTTCTCAATTTGGCCAATCGTTAGAATTTTTGGTGACCGTTGGTGATATCTCTATGAGATGTATATACTTTGTTCATTTGCATATATATTTTCTGACTTTTATTTATCGATATTATTTACTGGTATTGACTTTTATTGATTTATATATACATGTATTGACTCTTATTTACAGATTTTTTTAATTGTATTGACTATTGTTTACTAATTTTCCAGTGAATTCATATGGTGGCGGCGGCTATTTTACGGAGTATCTGTTGACCTATGTTGATCAAAAATATTATTTTCCTATAATTTCTAAATTCATGTGCTATTAATTTTTAAAATTTTTTAATAAGTGATATATGGCTAATCGTTCCAATTAAAAACTTGAATGGTTTTAGACAATTGTATATGGTAGATAGATATGGTACATCGTTGCAAAGACTTAAAAAATGGCATAAGATAATATGTAACACCCCTTAACCCGACTATTTTCTAGCCGAGCTAAAGTGTATCACATCGTACATTACATGGTATACAGAACATAGTTTACATTTGATTAGAATGAAATTTACAATAATTACAAAACTGAATAATAAAAATTTTTCTATTTTCTTCTAGTATCTGGTGCTTCTCTGGTCCTCTGACTTGTTTTCCGCAGTTTGTGCCAAACTACGTGTTTTGGTGAGCCTAACTCTACTTGGATTATTCTGACCCTTAGTGAGTTTTTCTGTAACCTACAAGTTTAATAGATACTAAACTTGCTAAGCATAAAGCTTAGTGAGTACTTTACTTTCACTCAGTTCAATTTAACATATTAATTATTTACAGATAGCACTTACGTCAAACAATAGCACAACATTGCAAACAAAGCATCACATTTCCACATCATAGCATATATATATAAATGCAATAAACAAAAGCAAAATACCGAATCTAACTTAGCGTCGATTTACTTGTCGGCTGCATTCCGTGTTCTCTGTCCATACGCATCTTTCCCCGTAAATCTAACTTAGCAAATACCATTGAAATTATACTTAGTCTTTTATTCACTACGATGCTTAATTACGTGTTAATTATGTAGATTCAAAATATATTTAATTTATATTTTAACATTTTCCTTAACATGAGTATAATATACGTTTACGTCTGTCTAATAATTACTTATTATTCCTTTTATTGCTTTTAATTAGTTTTCTAATGTTACTGAGTAATTTTCCATATGTCTATATTTTACATATTTTCGTTCTTGAAAATTGACCAAATGAATAGTAATTTACCAATTGAATAATGTTTTTCCGATTTTACGTTTATACGTACATTACATAAAAATAGGCATAATCTATTTCCTATAAACCATTAGACACTTTGTGTAACACCCCTTAGCCCGACTAATTACTAGCCGAGCTAAAGTGTGCCACATCGTATATTACATGGTATACAGAACATGGCTTACAGTGGCTACAATAAGATTTACATTAATTACAATGTGAAATATAAAATTTCTTTTCCTTTATCTGCTGATCTTCTGCTTACGACTCGTGTATAATTCACGTATTTTCTTGTTTCTCCTTTTTATTTACTTTTTGTTTACCATTTACTTACTTTTTATTTGCTTTTCGTTTACCATGGCTTACTATGTTTATAATTTACTTACTTCTTGTTTATCACTTGTTTATTGTGCCCATAAATTATTATTTCGTTGTTTACAATATGTTTACTGTATTTATAATTCGTTTACTTTTCTTTTATAACATATTTCCTTTCTTAACCTTCCCTATTGTTAACCACTTTTATCTTTTCATGCTTAAATCACTTAGCATTTTAGACGTTACCGATTTCAGGATGTGACACTTTGGGTCATGAGCATAGCATCTATGAGGCCCAGGTAAGCCGTTATAACTTATAAATATTTTTGTTCGATTCATTTCATACTTAGCCATTTTATGCTTTTGATTTTACAGGAATTTCGCCAGAGTTCCTTCTATATTTTCTAGTCCCCAAATCGACGTAGGTCACAATTTTCTTTATTAACCTGTACTGAAATTCGCAACGCAAACATTTCGGCAACCTCCTTATACCCTCACTCTTCATATAGAATTTAAATCAATGTCACACATTTATAAGTATATCAGAACACAGGATTTCAAGCGTTCAGTAATTTTCCCCTTTGCCGTTTAGTTATTTTTATTTGCGTATTCTTCGTTAATTTATTATAACTTCGTTTATACAACTCCAATTTAGTTCTGGACTTTATTTTACCTTAACACATAAGATTATCATTAGCATAAATTTCAGATTTAATTAAGCTATGTATATTTTCCGACGCAACTTTAATTCCGACTCTTTTGCTTGTCAAATTCTCTTTGCGCACAGCCTATTAACTTGGTCATAACTCTTTCATTTAAGGTCTAAATAAAACGATTATTGATTCAATAGTTAGCTAACACATATAAGCACAATATTGTCTTTTATCACAATGTCAAATTATGTCCATAACATATTTAAATTATGAGCCTAAGTTACGAGTCATGTTCTGCCTAGACCTAAATTTCAGTTTGCACACCTATTATTAATTCAACTATAATTTTTTTATTACTTATCTAATTGAGTTGATTCTAATCTCTAGACTTCACTAACATACAGGGGAACAACTTTGCTTTTTACCTCTACCTCAATTTATGTTCTTAACTTAGTAAAATTATCATCTAAAGTTCACCCCTAATTCTGGATGTGTTCAGAGCACACCTTTCAGTTATGTGGGTATAACTTCCTGCACATGTGCTTTCTGCCAAAACTGCTTTACAGAGATAAACTAGATAAATAACTCTACATATTTCATGTTTTATAATTCTTCAAATTCAGTCTCTATCATAATCAAATAATTGCTTGAATTCCGGTCTGTCCTGTTAGCCTAACTGGTCACATTAGCCTGCACGCTGGCCACTATTCTAGTCATAACTTTTGTTACATAAGTCCAAATAGGGTGGTTATGGTCTCTATTGTTAGTTAAGACATATATCTACAACTGTCTCTTTTACCACCCCTCGAAATTCTGCCCTTAGCATATTTAAAATTTGATTCGAAATCGACCTTAGAAATCTGCCAGAATTCAGATTTCAAGTTTCTCAACCATCAATTTATCTTATACTTTCATGTTCATCATCTTCCTCATATAAACCCTAAAATTTCATGTTATATTCTCTTTCTATTTACTAAACAAAACATAAAATTAATGGGAGGGAGATGTTTACCTTGCCTTTCATTTCCTTTTTCCTCTTCTTCTTCTTCTTCTTTTTCTTTTCTTTCCTTCTCTCCTTTCCCACGATAGGGGTGGCTGGAATGGCTGCTCCCTTTCCATTTTTTTTATTTTTAATTTATTTTTAATTAATTTAATTTTCGATCCAATGGTTGTAATTAATTCAATTATTCTATTCAATGCTTATAATCTTGTCATGTGTCACCTCCACATAATTTTTCTTTATGAGCAAGTTGATGCCTCAACTCTTAGCTCTTCCCAAATAGCCCCTTTTTGAAGAAACTTTTAAGGTTCTACTTGACCTTGCTACAATCCTTTATTAATAACTTCAGGTATACTACTCCAAATTCAATAATTTTTGTGCCAAATGAAACTAGACACCTAAATATACACAGTATTAAAATTTCAGATCAATCCAAGCCATAAATAATTTTTAGCATCATTTCCCGTCAGACTCGGTTGCACTATCCTAGGCAGCATGCGCACCATCTACTAATTCGGTCATATCTCTATTTGTACAAATCCAAATTAGGTGGTTTGTATTTCTACATTTAGCTAACACATAAAGGAACAACTTTTATGTTTGACACTTCTACAAAATAGGTCTTCTTGGGTTCCGAAATCTCGATCAAACTAGTAGATTCTGCGTAAGTCTAATTTTCATGTTTTCGCGGAATTCTCTGAACATACGATTCCGGAAACTACTGTAATTTCACCGTTGTGATCTATTTAATCTCAAGATCTCATAGTTAACATATTGTCAAGGTTTTGTACAACTTTTAGAAAAATTATATTTTAGTATCTGAGTTTTTCCAAAATTACCGTTAGGTTTCATTGGGCTCCGAGGCTCTATTACACCTCCAGGATGCGGTTGGCGCCTGTTTGATATTCTACTGTAACTCATATTGCCGAATTTACATGTTTAGGGTCGACTTCCCACGGAGGTCACCCATCTTCCCTTTGACCTTAACCTGAGCACGTTTAACTTCGAAGGTTCGGCAAATTTCTCAGTGATCCTTCCGAATCCGCGTGCCCGGACTGCACCATCTTTATCTACAGACATCATATATTACGTTTATACTTGATTTTCATAATACTCTGTTCACAATTCACGTAAAATTTAAGCATTTCCTTGTCTCCTCCCCTTTTTACTTACTTTTTGTTTACTTTTGGTTTACTTTCTATTTACAAAGACTTACTATATTTATAACTTGCTTACTTCTTGTTTATCACTTGTTTACTATATCCATAACTTATTAATTTATAGTTTACATCTTGTTTACTGGACTTATAATTCTTTTATTTTCCTTTTATAAATGGTTTCCTTCCTTAACCTTCCCTATTGTTAATCTCTTTTATCTTTTCATACCTAGATCATTAGACATGTCGAGCGTTACAGATTTGAGGATGTTACATAATGTGCCAAAAAAAAAAAAAGGATGTGTCCATTGTTGTTCAAACAGTACAGTGGTTCCTATTAGCTTTAAGAGTTGAGTGTTATTTAGAGATAAAACTCACACTATTATTGGGCAAACACTCATTTTCTTGCACAATAAAAAAATAAATTTTTGCAATAACAATATCTCTAAATATTTGTTGGTTTAGGAATGAAAAACATATAAATAAAGAAAATATTTTTACTTAAAAACAGAGAGCATATTGAAAGCAAAAGAGTAGATTTATTGATGTAAGTGGGTATATTTCATTTATGAGAAACCTTTACATTATAGTACTGGACTGAACTGAAAATATAAATTGACGCTAACACGATGCCATAATGGCAAAAACTAAAGTCGTGCTTGATAGCACAATAAACAAGCTGTATACTCCTTAAATACTCAGTCTAATCTGTTTTGACTAACAGAAAACATCTAGAGTAATAAATAGATAAAAGACAAATGGGAAACATGAGAGTTTGAAGTCATAGAAGCAAAAATTTATTACTCCTTGCTTTTGCTACTACAAACTCCAATTTTCTGCCTTGAAAGCTTGAACTTGTTGATTGGAAGTGTTTTAATGAACAAGTATACTACCTAATCTTCAAATTAGCAATAAACTAAAGTTGCTCTCCATTTTGCTGCACCTCAAGAAGAATAGCTTGATATTGAAATGCATTATCTTCCTATGAAAAATAGGATTGTTAGAAATTGCAATTGCTGCTTGATTATCAAAAACTTCTCCACATCATTATTCTGCTTCATATTCAAATCACACAAAAGCTTCTTTAGCCATAAGACTGTTGGTACAAGGAAGAAGAAGAATAGGCTGAAAATAATAAGAGAATGGGAATTGTTCTCAATTTTCATTAATCAAAACACTATTTATAAATACATAAGCCATGACTCTTGAGTTCTGAACATTGAACTTAGAATCAAACTATTCATATTCTAGCACATATTGTAATACTTGATTAATACTGATAATTAATTAAAGTTTATCAGCTAACATTTTCCCTTAAACTTGAATTTTGATTAAACCAAGACTTGCTTTTAATTTAGCAAAATCTTTAAACTTTAATGGCTTTGTGAATATATTAGCAACTTGCTCTTGAGACTTCATATATTTCAGCTGCATTTCTTTCTTATTGATGCACTCTCTTATGAAATAGAATCTTGTATCTATGTGTTTGATTCTATCATGGAACATAAAAATTTTTCCCAATGCTATGGTTGATTCATTATCAATAAAAATTTTAGTAGCTTTACTTTGCTACATCTGCATCATCTTTAACAATTTTCTTAGCCAAATAGCATGACAAACACAAGCAGCAACATGACATGCTTAGCTTAACAAGTTAAGAGAGTTACAATTGATTACTACTTAGAACTCTAAGTAAATGTAGCATTTTTTAGTTTGAACAAGAAACCTATGGTACTCTTTCGATCATCAACATCTTTTTCCCAATCACTATCTTTGTAACCAACCAAATGACAGTTCTTGGAAGATGAATAAAAGTAGCCATAATCTAAAGTACCTTTGACATATTTTAGGATCCTTTCTGTAGCTTTATAATGAGTGGTAGTTGGTGCCTCCAAGTAACGACTTATAATACCAACACCATAGAGAATATCAGGTCTTAAACATGTTAGAAACCTCAAGTTTTCAACTAGTTTTTGATACAAAATTAAATCTACTTTTTCAGCAACATCAAACGTTGATAACTTGGCTCCACATTCAACTAGAGTAGAGACTAATTGACAATTCTCCATGTTGGACTATTTTAAAATCTTCCTTGCATAATTACTTTGAAAAACAAAAATGCCTTCATCAATTTGCTTCACTTCTATTCCAAAATATTAAGGCATCGAACCTATATCTGTCATCTCAAATTTAGTAGCCATCTCCTTCTTAAATTCATCAAACATAGCTGAATTAGTTCTTATAAATATCAAGTCATCAACATACAAGTACATAATCAACATATCACTATTTTCATTTTTCTTCACATAAAGGCCATATTTTATGTGGGCATTTAACAAATTTTTTTTTAATTAAAATACTATTAATGCGACTGTACCAGTCTCTTGGTGCTTGTTTAAGGTCATACAAAGCATTGTTCAGCTTCAAAACTTTATCTTTATCTTCTTTGACAACATAGCTAGGAGGTTGTTGCAGATATACTTCTTCTTCTAAGAAGCCATTCAAGAAGGCTGATTTGACGTCTGTTTGATAAATTCTCCATTCATTATGACTTGTCAATGCCATGATTAATTTGATGGTTTCTAATCTAATGACTGGAGGTAAAACTTCATCGTAATTAACTCTATATTACTAGCTAAAACCTTTTGCAATAAAACAAGCTTTAAACTTGTCTACTTCTTATTTTTCATTTTTCTTGAGTTTGTAAATCCATTTAAGAGTAATAGCTTGCTTGTCTCTTAGATATTCTATCAATTCCTATATTTTGTTCTTATGAATGGCTTTCATTTCTTCATCCATAGCAATTCTCTACCTTTTTCTTGGGCTGCATCTTTAAAATTAATTAGTTCAGAACTTGCAAAAAGACAATAAAAAGAAGTATTTTTCATCATCTCAAGTTCCTCATAAATGTCAAAAATATTTCTTATCTTCTTTAGTGGTGTTGATGAGCTTGAAGAAGAACTCAAATAAGTATAAGATGTTAGTGTTGCAGCTGGTATTGCAAGTGGTATTGTAGTTTGTTCTTTAATTCTGATTGGTTCTGAATTTTCTTCAAAGAAAGGAAGAAATTTGTAACCATCTTCTTTTCCCAATTCCAGCATTCATCTTCATCAACATTCACATCACAACTAACAATAATCCTCTGAGTTCTTAGATTCTAAAGTCTGTACCATTTGAATTTTGCATCATAGCCGATAAAAACAAGTTTCTCACTTTTGTCATCCAATTTAATTCTGACTTCATCAAGAACATGAATGTAGGTTGTACAGCCAAAAACTCTTAGATGAGAGAAATAGTTGGCTTTCTTCCATTCTATACCTTTTAAGGTGTACCATTTGCCAAGCTTTTTATAGGACTTCTATTAGATAAATACACATCACAAGAAACAACTTCAGCCCAAAAATCTATAGGCAAATGTTTGCTCTTCAACATGTTTCTGGTCATATTAAGAATGGTTTTGTTCTTACATTCCACGACACAGTCGAAACGGTCAAGAATCTTTGAATGCCATGTGACTCACAAAAACTATTAAATTCTTTTGAAGTGAACTCACTACTTCGATCAGTTCTTAACAAGGAATAACCACTTTGATTCTCTTTCAGTCACTTTGAATTTTTTGAAGGTCTCAAAGGCTTCAAATTTCTCTTTTAAAAAATAAACCCATGTTTTACGGCTAAAATCATCAATAAACAGAAGTATTTGTTCTTACCAAGGGAGATTGGATTAATAGATCCGCAAATATCAGTATTTACAAGTTGAAGTGACTCTGATGCTTTTAAATCTGATTTGCTTGAAAAGCTATTTCTGAAATGTTTTCCATAGATGCAATATTCATAAATCTAATCTAGATGATTTATGAATGACAGATCATGCACCTTTTTCTCCTTCCCTATTTGCATTAAACTAGAAAAATTTAAATGGCCCATTTGTTGATGCCAAAGCTAAGAAAAAACTGATGTAGATGCTTTCAGACACTTTGCTTTGTCAACCTACAGGTTGAGAGGAAATTTTTAGTTCTTTGACATCTTCAACTTTAAAATCAGCTTGTCTCTAGTGTCTCTGATCATAAGTTCATCATCCTTCAACTGAATATCATATCCTTTCTCCAAGAGTTATCCCAAACTCAAAATATTTACTTTGAGTGCATGCACATAATACACTTGAGAAATAAATTGATAAGAGCCATTTTTTGCCTGAATTAAAATGTCATCAATTCCTTTAACTATCACCTTTTTTTCATCTCCAAAAGAAATATTTCTTTTAAAAGATTCATTGAGAGAAGAAAATAAATCTTTCTTACCTTTCATGTGATTACTTACTCCTATATCCAAGAACCATGCTTCTTGGTATTTTTTTTCATTGCACGTCAACAAGAAAGCTAATTTTTTATCCTCGTCTCCTTCTGCACAATAAGCTTTTTCTTCTTTAATATCTCAATTTTTGCATTTAGAGGCATAATGACCATATTTCTCACAATTATAACACTGCGCATCAGCCCTTCGACCTCCACTTTTGTTCCAATTTTTTCTGTCTTGCCTTCTTATTGTAGGGTATCTTTGATTTGTTTTATCTGAATTATAAAAATTATAATTAAATCTGCCTCTTCCTTTACCATTTTCACGTCTTCTACGACCTCGGCCTCTGTCTCTTCCTTTTTTCTCTTTGTGACTCTTTAGTCCGATCTTGCTTTTTTTTTTTTTATCTTTCAATGGCAGCTTTGAAAGAAGAACTTGTGCTTGTAGTTCTTTCTCATTCATACGTTCTTCACGATTCCAAATCTTTTGCTTCTTCTATAGCTACAACAATATAATTAAATTTTTGATCAAGAGATCGCATAATTTTTTCTATCACCGGAATATCATCCATCTTCTTACCACATATTTTTAATTGATTGACAATAGCCAATACTCTAAAAAAATAGTCTGAAATTGATTCTGAATTTTTTATCTTAAGAGACTCAAACTCAGCTCTTAAAGTTTGACAGTGAACTTTGATCATCTTATTAACTCCTTTGAATTAATTTCTCATGATTTTCCATACTTGTTTTGCACTTGTGGCTTCAGAAACCTTCTTAAACATGGTTTCATCCAGGCATATATGAATTAACGTCAATGTTTGCTTATCTCTTTTCTTTACCTTTTGAAGTGTTTCCTTCTCTACTGTAGTTATTTGTACCATGGCTTCTTTATTTTTTGGTTATTTATAACCTTTCTTAATAACTTCCCATACATCTTGCGATCATAGCAAAGCTTTCATTCTGATACACTAGTTGTCATAGTCATCTTTGATGAGTTTAGGAAATTGGAAAGGGAACATGCCTCAATTCATCATCTTCTTTTAAAGGTGGCTCTGATACCAATTTGTTGGCACAAGGAAGAAGAATAATAAGCTGAAAATAATAATTCATTATTAAACAAATTGGCATTGTTTAATCTTCACGCCTTAATTCTTCATTATGGCATTATTTAATATCCATTCTAAGAAAATAATTCATTAGGCCAATATCTGTCATTTTAAAAATCTGTTTATTTTTTTTAATTCCTCAACCAATAAACATTAATTTCTCTTATCAAAATATCATCCATATAAAGAGAACTATAAGCACCTTATTGTTCTTATATTTAACATAAAAAGTTATCTTAAATAAGCTTTTTTTTTAAACCTAAGCTTTGTAAATAATCATCTCTCATATTGTACGAAACCCTAGGCGCATACTTCAATTCATAGATAACCTTTTTGAGCAAGTAGACTTTATCTTCTTCACCTTCCACAACAAAACTAGCTAGTCGCTGTACATATATTTCTTCTTGCATAACACCATTTAAAAATATAGATCTAACATATGAATGAAATACTTTTTAATCTTTCTAAGCTACAATAGCTAAAAGGATTCTAATTATATCCAATTGAGCAATGAAAACAAAAGTGTATGAGTAACCAATACCAAATATCTAAGAATAACATTTAATAACAAGTACGGCCTTGTGTTTGTTAATGGAGCTATTTTTACTTAGTTTTATTCTAAACACCCACTTTACTCTATGATTCTTTTGTATGGTTTGTCAAATGATTCCCATGTTCTATTCTTTTGAATAATTGACATCATTTCCACTTTGGATCTTTAAAAGCTTTTTCATATCCAGCTGGTTTGTATATTGCCACATTACACATTTGATAATGATAAGATAATATTTTTAAAATATTTTACTAGTCTATATTTATCTTATTTAGTATTTGTTGTCATGTAAACTTCTTCTTAGTGTAGGCCATCCTTGTATAAATGTTTACATATAATATAGAGAAATATATTATTTCTATTCTCATATGGTATCAGAGATGTATATCTAATTAATCTTAGTTTTCTTCTAGCCTTTAATTCATTTTTTCTTCCAGCCTGTTTTTTTTTCTTCCGTTGTAATATTTCTGTCACTATGAGCATTAATTTTGCTCTTATTTCTTCCACTACTACTGCTATAGTCTCTTCAAATCTGCCTTCTTATCCAAATGTATCTCATCAAATTTTAATCAGTCTCTTCCACTAATTTCCTTATGTGGAACATTCAATTTCTTTTAATGATATAAGGTGTCCGTCTTGCTAATATATTAAGGGTAATTATGCAACCCCATCACAAATCATATCTAATAAATTTGTCAATCAAAATTATCTGATATTAGACCCAGCACTAATATGGTATCAGAGCCTAATCCCACATGATTAAAGTTGTTGGAGATGCTAGCCAGTCCACTCCATATGTTAAGGGGACAAGTGTCAGCCGAGGTCTGATTACACTTGAAAGAGAATGTTAAGAATGTAAGCCCATATTAATAAAAAGTAAGGTGTTCAAGTCAAATATAAGGTTGAGCAATCCTCTTTCTATCAACTCAGATTTTTAAATTGAGTTAAGCCCAGCTCTAATAGATAAATTTCAGAGAGTGGTATGGTTCCTCTGACCGATGAATCATCAATTTCTTCTAGCCATTTATCTTTTAATTAGTCTTCAGGAAGACTGAGCTATTGTAGGAGTTCTAGTAAGTCATACCAATCCCATAATTCCTCTTTATTAAAATGAACATCTCTAGTAACAGTCGTCTTTTCAGTTAATGAAAATACACTTTATAAAATTTAGAAACTAAGTTGTAACCAATAAAAATTCGAGGAATGGCTTTCTTGTCGAGTTTGTTACTTTTATTATATGGAACATGAGCAAAGAAAACATATCCAAATATTCTAAGAAAATTCAATGAAAATTTAAAGCTATACCAAGACTCAAATTGTGTTTAATCCTTTAATGCCTTACTTGGAAGTCCATTTTGGAGAAATACAACTGTGTTGATAGCCTCTGCCTAAAATCTTTTAGTCAAATTTTTTTCATTTAACACACATTTCACCATCTCTATCACATATCTGTTCCTTCTTTTATTAACTCAATTTTGTTATGGCACATGAGGAATTGTGAATGTTCAATGTCAGCTTCTTCATAGAAAGAATTAAATTGAGATGAGGTGTATTATATCCATTATCAGACCTTACAACTTGAATTTTGCTACCAATATGGTTCTCCACTATCATTTTAAATTTTCACAAAAGTCCAACCACTTATGACTTATATCTAAGAAGAAAATCTAACACATTCTTGTAAAATCATCTATAAATAGAAAAGATAAAGGCTTCCTTGGTAGGATAAAGTTCTCTAAGATTCTGCAACATCTATATGAATTTATTTTATGTTCTCTAAGGCTTTCTAAGTTGATTTAATAAATAGCAACTCGTTTTGTTTGCTAAATTGACAAGCATATCAATTTGGCAATTAGTCAGCAAGCATCGATAAGTCTCTTATTATATCTTTTTTTTTCTTTATTTCTAATATATATTAAACATGATAATGCCCAAGTCTCTTGTGCTAAATTTCTATGATGTTAGTTTCTACACTAAAAGTTACTTGCTCATCCTTTATTGGATCAAATGAAAAATTTTTAGCGCTCATATTTGCATCATAAATGACAAAATATCGATCGATCTTCAGAAATTACTTTGCATATTTTATACCTAACATTGTTGTAATTACAATGGCCTCATTTCTTTTTGTTGGAATATAAATACCATTTCCAATCCTGACCTTAGTAATCTCAATAAGATTTAATTTCTTAAAGGGAGTTCTATCATAAGTCATATGGTTTGTACAACCACTATAGATCAACCAATATTTTAAAAGCACACCTAGTGAAAAAACATACTGCCACAAAAATTTGATCTCTATTATCTTGATTAGTAACTTAGGCATCTGCTTCTTGCATTTGCAAATTACAGCTTTATGTCCAAGCTTATTGCACTATCTACACTTTGCATATGGCCTTCTCCAACATTCAAACAATGAATGGCATGTTTTGTCATAATATTGGGAAGAAGGATATTCCTTTGAGTTTCCACTATTGCTACGATTGCAGTCAAGTGTAGTGTGCTCACCACTTGAACTAGCTTATTTCATTTGAAAGCCTTTTTCTTTATGGTGCTTGACTTAAAGTTCTCTTTTGATAAAACCATTCTTCCACATAGACCTCCTTTTCTTTTGAGCCTGGAAAAAGTTCAATAGCTCTGCCAAAGTGACTATGGACAAATCCTTCGAATTGTCCAAATTGGTAATTAATGCTTCATATTTTTCAACGTAGTAACTAAAATCTTTTGAACAATTCTAGAATAATCAAAAGTAGTACCAAGTAACCTTACTCTGTTGGCAATGTTGAGTTGTTTTTCGGAGCATTCTTTGGTTGTCTTGAGGATCCACCTGACCCCCTGTAGGTGGAATCTAATTCTCATTGGGTTTATGCTGTTGACTTTATAAGCCTCCTAGGAGTCCCTTATCTTTGTCCACACTAATGAATTCTTTTAAGCAATTGATTAGAGTCTGGAAGGTCTAGGGCTTTTTTTTCTCACAAACAAATCCAAAAGGTCTGGGAAGTTAGAATTCTTCTACATTATTCTCTTTGCCATCTTAATATTTATTTCTTCTATAAAAAATGTTTGGCTCTAGTTCCTAACTATAAAGTCCCTCCATAAGCTACAACCACCATCCCGTAGACACCACCTCTATTTCGATCCATTAGATCAGGCAGTCTCTCCGCCATACACATCATCTAACAAACGTGAAGTAACCATTTCTCTTCAGCAACAAAATTTCTGTTTGGTTCATCTAGAAATCATGTTTGCGTCCCTCAACCGAATCCACCACTAGCTCCTTAAGGCAAAATCCATAAATTAGAACCATCGCAGCAATCATTGACTTTTGCCCTAAAAAAATAACAAATTTTAGACAAAATTAATACAATTTCAATCACATTAAATATTTAAAATTATTTGATAATGGGTTAAAATATATTATTTTTTTTAACGAATAAATAAAAAATTCACTATCGACAGTAATTCAGTAACTTTCAATTCATTTTTTGGAAAATAGATGGAAAATATATAAAAATGGACGGAAGGACCTAAAAGTAGACTTGGCCTCAGGCTAGGACGAGGCCCAGCGGTTCACTGTTCGAGCAAGGGAGGAACCATAACCGGACTGGAGCACGGCTGTTTTTGGTTGGGCCGGTTACGTTTCAATTGGCAGCTCAATGTTCGTAGTGGCTTGGGCAGTTAACCAGCGGTTAGGGGTGTGCAAAATCCAAACCGACCCGACGTGTTCGGTTCGATTTAATCGGGTTGGTCGGTTCTGTTTGGTTTTGCGTTTTAAGAAAAATCAGAAATTAATTTGGGTTAGTTCGGGTTGAACCCAAAAAAATCGACAAATTTCCTTGTATTTTCACTGAAACCCGACCAACCTGACCGAACCGACGAGTTCGATTCGGTTTAATCGGGTTGATCGGTTCGGTTCGGATGTTAATATTAAAAATTTTTGGTTTTCGGGTTCGGTTCAGTTTAAACCGAACCCTACCGATGCACACCCCTACCAGCGGTTGTCCAAGAATTGGGGCAAAAAATGGTTATAGTTTAAAAAAATTTCAAACATAAACCACACCAGAGGAGCTATGGTTCCAACTAGGCTTTTACCGGGCCGGGTTCGATTAACCGCAGGCCAACCTGAACCTTGGCCACCTCTACCTAAGAGAATAATAACAACAAATTTGAGTACTTAGAAATTTATTTTGAAATTAGCAAAACCTGAGAGCATAGCCAAAATTTTAAGGACTTGAAAAAAATTTATAATTGGAATTTAAAAATTTTAGTTTCAAATAGTGAATAGAAGACACTACCAAATTCATTACTTTAATCATGTATTTTAGGGAATTAAGAAGAACATACATTTTTTTGTAATATAACAAAAATCTTCATTTCAAGATCTAGCATTATTTGGAGGGAAAATCACAAATGCTGAAAAATTAGTATATATAGAAGCATTATTTGGAGGGGAAGTGATGAACACGAACCCCATGATATTCCTCATCATGAACCGAGACCGAGGTAACTTATTTTTTTATACTTTGTAAAAAACTCAAAGTACAAATTTTGGCCCCTGAAAAGAAAAGATGTGACGAGTTTCAACTTTTGAAGCCAATGCCATATTTTAGGGGAGGAAAGGTACTTTGTCGGTTCCCTAGGTCAGACAGGACAGGAAAAGGCCTATAAATTATTATTATTTTTTTTTTTGAATAAATGATCTTTATTTCATAACAAAGCAATTACAGACACATTCTGGTTTGAATAACTCCTATACTATCCTCAAACAATAGAGGGATAAGTGCGGGAGGAGGAGAGTCGAAGTACATCACTCCTAAGGGTGAATCCTGTCCTATGGAGGCTAGTTTATCAG